>CM077093.1:2000712-2253201 GCA_039513925.1 Platanthera zijinensis
AAGACAGAGAAGAAAAAGTTAGGTCCGCTGATCGGATCTAAACAAGGTCCTCACGAATGAAATACAGCAGAAGCCAAAAATTTGTGGGGTATGTGGTGCAGAGTAAATCTGTGCACCTTGAGCCCTATTAATTTTTGTGTTATTATTGGTTCTCCAAACCTTTGTTTAGGTCCGATGGGGCCGAAATTTTTTTTCCAAACAGAGCTATTATACATACAGCTTATCCTATTAGCACACGTGACGTGACATTGAAAGCTATTATAACATCTCCCTTTGTTACATGTTTATACTATAATGTTAAGTACCGTGACCTCCTTGGGAGTTTGCATGGTTACAGCTTATTCTAATAGGACACGTGGCCAGGGCACACGTGAGGTGTTGGACGCCGACCCCCGGAGCATTGCCGCCACTTCCGTCGTCTCCGCCGCTACCGTCACCGGGCAACTTGTCTGGGCAGCCCGGACTGCCCAGGAGGGCATATTCGTCATTTTCGGAAAGTGAGGATTCAAATGACCAGAATGAAGCAACGTCATTCGTCAACCCCCAAAATTCAGACACAATTACCAACACATCCCTTCAAGAAGACTATCATCATTTGAAGGGAAGCAAATAGAGAGAGGATAGAGAGAGCTCGGAGATTTTCCGATGAGGGCGTGAGACTTGGATAGTTCGTTCGCTCCGAAGTCTCTATGATCGCTCTCAAGTCTGATCGCACTCAACGCTCGCGGGAAGGCTACAACAAGCACGGGAGAAAGTATAGAAGAACCATCTGCTTGAACACTCCCAGCTCCGTGGGCTTACCGATTTCACATCCCCATCTTCGCCTTTGACACATTGCAAACGGGAGATAGTGACCAGCCATCCTTCGAGATCTCAATTTTTGTAACAACAAAATAACTTGTGGATTTTGCCCAGCCGTCCAGCACATATCCGACCATGTAGTTTTTTCAGCATTTCCTAGTTTTCCACGCTAAAACTTTTCTTGTCATTGTTGTTGGATCTCCTTTGACTGTTCGCGCGCGCTCAGAGTCAAGCTAAAACGGTTAGATTCACTGCACCGAGAAAGAGCGAGCGACCCTCACCAAATACCATTTTTTGTTTCGACCTGAAAGAGCCGCTACCAGCATCTTGTGTGGATATCTCTGTAGACGTGAATTTTGTTCAACTTTTTTTTTTGGTTCTCATAATAACTTATTCTTCGTGAAATTTGATTTTGTGGCACGTATAAATTTATTTTTCCTGATTTATTTGTTTTATTTATATGAATTTTGTGGGGATTTTATAAATTTCTGTTAGGATCCGTTCGTTTCACAGACATTGATATTGAAGTATTGACTTTCAATCCAATATCAATACACATGAGAAATGACATTGAATTTAAAACCAATTTTTTTGTTCGGCGACATGATGACTTTCTGTCATAGGAATTGACATTCATATTTTTTTATTGTTCGTTTGTAGAAAGACTTTCTGTCATAAGAATTGATATTGATCAATGTTATTAATGATCACAATTAAAAATCACAAACGCGATTTTTTAGCCCGATCGTGATTTTTTCTCATGGCGTAATTTTTTTCGCTCAAACTCAAGTTTTTCGATCCCAACGCGAATTTTTGACCGAACGTGAAATTTTCCCCCAAAAGTGTTCTCTTCGCCCAGACGTGTTTTTTTCGGACCGAATGCAAAATTTTCATATGAATGAGAATTTTTCGTCAGAACGTGATTTTTTCGTCCGTACGAGGATTTTATCATCCGGACGCGATTTTTTCGTACGGACGCGATTTTTTCGCCCGAACGCGATATTTTTGCTGAGACGCGATATTTTCGCCTGGTCGCGATTTTTTTGCCTGGAGGCGAATTTTTCGCCCCGACGCGATTTTTTCGTCCGGACGCGATATTTTTGCCCGGTCGTATTTTTTTGTCCGGACGCGATATTAACGCTCGGACGCGATATTTTTTCCCGGACGCACATTTTTCGTCCGGGCGCGAATTTTTCGCCCGGGCGCAAATTTTTCGCCCAAGCGCAAATTTTTCGCCCAAGCGCATCGCCCGCACGCGGTTTTTTGCCCGGACGGGATTTTTTCGCCTCGAAGCGAATTTTTCGCCCCGACGTGAAAAAACTGCATCGGGGCGAAAAATTCGCGTCCGGGCGAAAAAATTGCGTCCGGGCGAAAAAATCGCGTCCGGGCGAAATATTACGTCCGGGCGAAAAATTCACATCCGGGCGAAAACAACGCGTCCGGGCGGAAAAATCGCGTCCGGGCGAAAAATTCGCGTCCTTGTGAAAAATTTGCGTCCGAGCTAAAAATTCGCGTCGGGGCGATAATATCACGTCGGGGCGAAAATATCGCGTCCGCGTGAAAAAATCTCGTCCGGGTGAAAAATATCGCATTCGGGCAAAAATATCGCGTCCGGGAGAAAATATCGCGTCCAGTCCAAAATATCGCGTCTTGGCGAAAAAATTGCGTCTGGGCAAAAATATCGCGTCCGGGCAAAAAAAACAGCGTTCGGGCGAAAAAATCGCGTTCGTGCGAAAAAATCGCGCCCGGACGAAAAAACTCTTGCGGGCGAAAAAATCGCGTCCGGGTGAAAAAATCGCGTCCGGGCGAGAAAAAAACGCGTTCGGGTGAAAAATTCCCGTTCTGGCGAAAAAACCGCGTTTGGCCGAATAATTCATTTTTGGGCGAAAAAAATTGTGTTTGAGCGAAAAAATTACGTCTGGATGAATAATTCGGCCCAGTCGACCAAAAATTGAGTCGCAGCGAAAAATTTTCGTACGAGCAAAAAAAACATATTCGGGCGAAAAAATTGCGTCCTGGCAAAAAATTGCGTCATAAAGAAAAAAACCGCGTTCGTGCAGAAATATCGCATTCGGGAGAAAAAAATCTGCCCGCGCAAAAAAAATGCGTCAAGACAAAAAATTACGTCTGGGCGAAAAAATCGTACACAGACGAATAAAACACGTCCGGGCAAAAAAATTGCGTCCCGATGAAAATTTGCGTTCGGCCGAAAAAAATCACGTTCAGGCTAAAAAAATGGTCTCATTTTGGAAAACCGGAGTTGGTGATCTCAATATCCATCACTAGAGATAGATATTGAATCTTTGAGTTTTTAGATTACGGTGAATATCGACGACTTTCCATCAGAAAGCCAATTCCATTTTAAAATTGTTGGTACGAACAAGAGAAATGACATTCATATTCTCAAAGCCAATACTTCAATATCAATGTCTATCAAACGAACGGACCCTTAGGCATTTCATCCTATAAAACCCAACATAACCTTCCTATAGTTTCAATTAAATATCATCCATCTTCATTTTGATATGCTTAATTTGTGTCAAAATAAATTTCTTTATAGTTTCAATTTTACCGTTTATGTTTCTTTTGCTTTTTCGACTCACAATGAACTTTAATTATAATAAGAGCATTGTTATGAGCACATTCACTTTGAATGTGTGCATATCAAAAGGTAGAGGTGTTCAAAAAGATCGGGCTTGGGGCCCCGGCCCGAGCCCCGCCCGGAAAAAGTCTGGCGAGACCCGGCTTAGGAAAAGCCTGGCTCGGCCCTAGGCTGGGCTTGGGGGCCTTACAGGGCCTCATATTAGCGTGTAGCCCGGTTCGGTGCCCAGCGCTGGTCGGGCCCGAATAAGCCCGAGAGCCGAGCCTGATATGGGCCTGGCACACAGATCATTCCCGCCAATAAATCCCGACGGGATATTAACCGGGCCGGCTCGGGCCCAGGCCGGCCTTGGGGGCCTTTGTAGGCCCCCTGTCGAATGTGACGCCCGAGCTCGGCCCGAGCCCAGCTCAAGATGGGCCCAGCCCGATAGGCCCGATCCGGCCCGGCCCAATCGGACTTTTTGAACGCGCCTCTCGAAAAGCAAATTAATACCTAATTTTTTCCCCTCCTAGATTCATTCTCATTTAGGGGCACACCCTTGAGTTATTGCGTGTTTCGACGTGCGGCTCTCTCCCCGGTTACATCCTCTCCCCTGTGGGACCCTAAGTGGGTTTTGGAGACAAATTCAGGAGCAGCCGGGTTTGAGGAGAGTGGAGCTTGGAGCTTGCGTCAATGATGAAGCTGAATAATGAGCACAAGCTAAAATATATTGTTGGAATAGAAGTGCAAAATAATAGCAGGGTACCAAACAATTGGCAAGCCGAAAAATTGATTACATTATTAATCTGCATGAACAAGAAGCTGCACATATCAAAAAAACTTTTGAAAATGCTATTGCTGTCTTTCTCAAAAGAAGCCATTTTTAGTATGTATACGCACCTTTTTTTCTCGAATAAGGACATATTAAAAAGTGACTATCCAAACAAATCTGCACCGGTGATCTGGAGAATTATACGGTTGGATCTGCTCCAGCGCAAATCTATGGTATGCATACGTACCAAAATATTTTATTCTCGAAAACAGTGAGTGTGGGGACAAGTTTTTTGAAATTTTGGGTACTAATTTTTTATATTCATGCTCAGGACTCAGGAGAGAAAATCAAATTGTTTTCATTTTGTTGGGTTAATGTTTTGTATCAATGATTTAAGTTTTGAGCACTAATTTGTTTTATTAAAAATGGCTCAAGAAAACAAATTCTTTAAAAAAATTCAAATAGACGTGATCTTAAACAAATGGGTAGCAAAAGTATATCATGTGTGCTAATATCCAAAATAATTAATTATGCTCATGTTAAATGCAACTTCTCTCTCCGAAAATTAAGAAAATCTCCCATACAACATTCGGCAATTACCGGGTATCACATTTTTTACAAAATTTTAAAAAAATTATTTCAGCTTTAACACAATAGATGAAGAGATTTCGAAGCTGAAGAAGAGACTCCGTCTTCTTTCTGCATGCTGTGCAGTTTCAATATTTGGTACTCCGCAGAGTGAGTTAAAGAATATTCTCAATAATTTTCTAATATTGCATCTATTCAACATTTCTTGAATTATGTGTAAAACTCATGCTACGTTCCGCTCGAGACTGTTGATGGAACGGATTAACTGAGCCGTCATATCGCATTGAGCGGTCGAGCATGAAAATAATCAGAAAAACATAGGGGGACGATCTGGAGCTGAAAAAGATGGAGATGAAGGGAAAGTTGGGCTATTTATAGATTTTTAGAGGGTCGGTCCAATAATTTTACTAAGTAACTACCGGACGGACGAATAGGAATGCCGGATTTGAGCACGTGGATCGTCATTTTAGGGAAATGATGACTTTGCCCCTTGGAACGGAAAAGTCTACCCGGGAAAATGAGCGGCCCGGCGAGCCAAGCGGCCGGACGAGGCCTACGGCCAAGGCCGCACTTACGCCGGTCGGCCAAGGCTCAGTCGGCCTCGTGGAGGCCGACCGAGATCGCCCGGGCACCGCGCGTCCGGTCTTGGGAAGGTCGGCCGCAGGGCGACGGACCTTGTGAAGGCCGGCCGAGGCCTCCCGGGCGTCGGGCGGCCAAGGCACGACTAGCCTCGCGAAGGCCGGATAAGGCAGGCTGTATGCGAGGTGGCCGACCCTGCGAAGCCCGGCCGAGGCCTCTCGGTCGTCGGGCAGCCAAGGCACGACCGGCCTTGCGGAGGCCGGCCAAGGCCTCCTGGGCGGCGGGAGGCCGGCTTCATTGAGGCTAGCCGAGGCCGGTCGGGCGGCCAAGGCAAGACCGGCCTCCAGGAGGCCGGCCGGGGCCACCCGGGCGACAGACAGTAGTAGGGCGGCCCGCCCTGTGGTGGACGACGAAGGGTGCCCGTGCGCCGGGAGGCCAAGGCAGTGGCGGATCCAGAAAATTAAAATTGGGGGTGCACAAATTAATAATGCGGGCGCACACAAATTTTTTTGAATGAGTCAATGAGTTCAAAAAATTTTAATATGAGAAGTCAAACATCAACTTCAAAAAAAAATTGAACGTTTCAATTTTATCGGAGCTATTTCTCCCTCATTTGGCCACTGTTTTTGACGTATAAATAGTCAAAATTTATTGTATCGACGAGAGAAATCCAAATACACTAACCATTTTGAAAAATAATGAGGGTGCCAGTGTCCCTCGGGCCCCCTTCTGATCGCCAAGATAAGGCTACAAATATTTCAACTTCAACCCACAGCCCGCAATTCATTTTTAAAGACATGCAGATTATCCTAGCATGCTTGAAAGCTATTTTAACAGCTAAGCAACGTTGGTTTATGGCGTGATCTTGACAGCTATTTAACAGCTACTGGTGGTTTATCTGCTAAATCTATATTATATATGCAAACAATTATCGACAGCCGATCCTCCAAAATATTATCAGCCCTTGGATTGAGGGAGGAGAGAAACTGCCAATAATTTTTTTCCTGAATTCCTCACGCCCTCATTGCGATAATTTATACGGGGTAGTCCGGCGACAGCTGCTTGGTAGTTTTTTTTTAAATAAAAAAACAGCTGATATAATTTAAAATAATAATTAAAAATAATTTAATTCATGTATAATTAAAAAAATAATATTTCAAAAAAATTATTTAAAATTGTCTCCATGTATTAAAAAAAATTAATTCAGTTCGTATAATTAAAAAAAGTGATAAAAACATTTAATATAATTTCCGCTGCCCGCGAAGCCACGAAGTTCCACGGGGGTGGGTCGGATACTATCGTGCGGGGAACGGGAGGCTCCGGTGCACTATCACTCATATGTGTGTGATATGATCTAACCAAATCAGACGGTTCAGATTGATTGGATGGTATGTCAGAGTTACACAGTACATCATGAAAGTATTTCTTTACACACATTTTAAATAAGGGTTCTGTCCTATAATAAAAAATTATCATTTTACTCTTAAAATTATGAAAAATTCAAGACTAGCGGAATAACCCGTCCATTCATGTCCATTATGTGCAAAGGGGGCCCCACAAGTCTAGCCAGTCGGCCTAGCGCGTAGCAGTAGGTCTAGCCCGCTCAATCGGGAAAGAAAGCCCGTTTAACCTGGTTTTATGATAAATTTCAAACAAAATTTTCAGATCCTATTATTTAAGGGAATTGTTAAAGACATCATTTATTTGGCTAGTGGCAGCTCATTGATAATGACAAACCAAGTTTTTACACAAGCAGACCAAATAAAAAAAAAACATAAATTTTATGGAATAAATATAAACCATATTAAGTAGATTGTCCAAAATTAAATGAATTTCAGCTTGCTACAAAATGATCTTATATGATGAGACAAGCATTTCAAAATACTATGAATGTCCAAAATAAATGATCTTCATGTTCCGTCAAAGCGCACCTGAAATTCAAAAAGAAACTATTACGTCAAATATTTGAACATTTATCAAAAGTGAAATATTCATAAAGTTGTAATTAAAATAAGTGTTCGAAATGTACCTAAACTTCAAAATCTCATTGTCTCGCAATATCTGTGTGATATCGCTTCCAACTTGAAAATATCGGTGGTAGCGGACAATCACCATGCATAAGAAGTTGTATAAAGTGATTGTCATTTTGCATAAGAGAACAGATGTTAAATGAGCGAAGAATAAACTCTCTAAATGGTTGCTACCAACTTTCTCTTTATTACTTTCACTTTATTGAAGCTAGTGTAACCACAATCTTTTATGCACTTATACAAATACTGAATTGCCGTACATCTTGTAATTCTTCATTTTATATCTTACACCTTTCATTATAAAGTGTTCTAATTACTGTGACATTGCTGCTATCTCGCTGCTTCAAGGTTGACAGAATCTTACGTGGCTTCATACCAACAACATACATGTCATGCACTATTTTCTGCTCGTCCTTATTTAACTGACCAGCATAAGAATAAGCTTCTAGATGAACTAACTCATGATTATGAACACCACATTACAAATTAACAACTCAGTACAACTTACATTCCTTACACCTTTCAATGTGAAACGGCACCCACAATGTTTGGAAGAAGATTTCCTCATATTCTTATTAGTCCAGTTGTTTGCACTCTAACTAGCCTGTTTGCAGCCGCCTCTATCACACCCTAGCAGTACTCTCGGTCTGCTTCTAGATGTCAACTTATCAATACTCTTAATGGTGATCACAAATCAAAGATTTCTAGCAATATTGCGTGTCCAAGAAACTAAATCAACTTTGGATGAAAATGACATGCTAGTAGTGAAATGCACACTCAAATCTATATATGAAAACGGTATTAAACTTCTCCCAACATTTTCATCTACGGAATCTATAATACAAAACAAAAATCACCCCAAAAGGTCTATGTAAATGCAAAACAAATTTTGTTTAACATTTTCTCATTCACAAAAAAAATTTGAGATGGAGTTTTGGATATACCGTAACACAAATTGGGAGAAGGATGTCTTTTCCACTGCATGTCCAGGGGTCAGATCACCGGCGACGGGAGAGGCAGCAGCGGATGAGGACAAATCAGGATTCAGTGGGTCGGGTAGGACTGGAAGAGGGGGAAAATGGTGCTTGGCCATCTCCTCCGGTGGCGGCGGCGGCAAGAGAGGAGTTGCTGGAGAAGTCGGGCGGAAATCCAGTGGCTCGGGTAGGAGTGGAAGAGGAGAAAAATGGGGGAGGTCGCTGCACCTGGGTAGGTCGGGTAGGGAGACAGAAGGAACAAGGTGCTTGGCCATCTACTCCGGCGGCGGCGGCAGCGAGAGGGGAGGCGGTGGAACGAAGTAGGGCGACCACGGCGAGCGAAATGCGTCGGGCGGCTAGGGCGAGTGGGAGTTATCAGGCAGGGAAAGAGGACGAATAGGAAAAAGGGTTACCATTGGGTTAAATGCTAGACCTGAGAAAAAGGGGATTTAATTAAAAATATTGGGCTGCCACTAGACAAATAAGGGATGCCTTTAAAAATCACCTTATTTAAACACAATCTCTCACATGCACGATGTGGGAATGCGGATGAACAGTACTTGGTTAAACTGTGCTCGGCGGTTTATATATATATACACACACACACACGAGTGCCCGACACGGGGCTCCGCCCCTATGGCTACGTGCCACAATACCCGGCCCGTGATGGCGGACTTCGTCCGCAACCGGCTGACTTCGCCAGCCCACGACGGGTCGCCGCGGGCTGCGCCCGCATCAATGCGAGTTCCTAACACGGGGATACGCCCCTACCACCAAGCACAACAGTACCCAGCCGGTGACGGTCCGACGGGCTTCTCCCGCCTCCCGGCGGCCTGCTCGACACAGGGCTTCTCTCCTACGACCAAGCGCGACAGTACCCAGCCAGTGACGACTCGGCCCGACTCCCGACGGCCTGCTCCCTGCCACGGCGGAATCCCGCCTCCCGGCGGCCTACGCCCGCCCTCATCGAAAGTCAGCCTCCAGGCGGGCTACGTCCGCCCCCAGCCCCTTCGAGCTCTGGGCGGGCTGCACCCGTCCCCGTCCACTTCGGCCGCATCGAGGAGGGCGCTAAGGGGTGGGCGGTGGAGCCACAGGGCAGGCACCGCCCCGCCCCTGGCGAGCCTTGGATTAAATCCAGCACTTAGGCGGGATATAATCCCGCGTGGCTTAAGCGGATTAAATCCCGCCTAAGTGCGGGATTAATCCCGCCTAAGTGCGGGATTAATCCCGCTTGGCTTAAGCGGATTAATCCCGCCTAAGCCAGGCGGGATTAATCCCGCACTTATGCGGGATTAATCCCGCCTGGCTTCGGCGGGATTAATCCCTCCTAAGCCTGGCGGGATTAATCCTGCCTAAGTGCGGGATTAATCCCGCCTAAGTGCGGGATTAATCCCGCATGGCTTAAGTGGATTAATCCCGCCTAAGCCAGGCGGGATTAATCCCGCCTAAGCCAGGCGGGATTAATCCCGCCTAAGCCAGGCGGCGGGATTTATCCCGCCTAAGCCAGGCGGCGGGATTTATCCCGCCTCGGGATAATCCCGCCTCGGGATAATCCCGTCTGGGATTGTATTAATCCCAGGCGGGATTTAGTCCTACACCGCCCGCGCAGCTAAGATTTTCGGGTATATATATGTCGTTGTCCCATAGAGAGGTATGTTAATAATGATGAGCCTGAAACTCTAGTAGGCCGGTGTACAACCTGTATTCGACGAGGGTGGACCCTACCACCGCCAGGTCATCAGGAGTCAAGGTCAACAAGTCAAGACGGGGGGTCAAGATCAGCGCCCCAGGCCGTGGAAGACTCGTGCGAGTATGGCGAGCTCCCTAGGCATACTCGCCAGGTGGCGAATAAGGCGGGATACTCGCCTAGCCCGTGCGAGCTCCCCATGAAGTCGCCCAATCGCCAGGGTGGGGGTATAAGTAAGACCCCCCCCCCCTCTTTGGATTTCCCTATAAATAGGACCACAGGGGTGCGAAGGAGAGGACAGAAAAATCTCGGATAGATACTCGCGAGTTCCTTGGATTCTTTTTCCTCAAAGAATCAGCCGCGACTAGCTACCTCATTGCTCACCTGCCTCCTTCGTATCTAGCTCGACTATTCTGGTTGAGAAGGGGTCGCTTCTTCCAAGTAACCGAGTACGTGGTGGGATCTTCCTGCCGAAGTAACCTGGGGTCTTGTTTCTAAAACTCCTTTCCGTTCTTGCCCATGTGGGCCATCTAGTTTAACCGCTCGATCAGTAGCCTTAGGCCGCCTAGTCCGATTCTGAGGTAGGGAATTCTCCCTGGCTTCAACACTTGGTGCGGTGAGCGTGGATAGCGGCCGAGGAGGAAAGTTTATGTTGGGGCTGCGGTCCGGAATCGCCCCCGCGCTGCGGTGCTATGCGGTAATGGTTTAACTGGCTGCCCCGTGGATCTGCCCGAGGGCCTTTGATATAAAGATTAGTGGCGCCGTCCTCCATCAGTCCGAGATTTTGGTGTGAGTGGTTGCGCTAAGTCCTCTCAATTGTTGGGTCCGACGTTCCTTCACTTGACCCGTGGCGCTCTGCTACTTATATAAAAAAATTAAGTAGCGCCCCCTCCAACAGTTCGGGCTTTTGGTGCAGTTGGGTATGCGATTGATCCTTCAATTGGTATCAGAGGGAGGTTGCGGGTTCGAAACCCTGGGGTCATTTTCGGGGGGGGGGGGGGACTGTTGGGGCTGCGGTCCGGAATCGCCCCCGCGCTGCGGTGCTATGAGGTAATGGCTTAACTGGCTGCCCCGTGGATCCGCCCGAGGACCTTTGATATAAAGATTAGTGACACCGTCCTCCATCAGTCCGGGCTTTTGGTGTGAGTGGTTGCGCTAAGTCCTCTCAATTGGTATCAGAGGGAGGTTACGGGTTCAAGACCGGGGGGGGGGGCGCTATTAAATCCTGATTTTTCCCTTCTACCTGTGTGGGTTCGGTGGGTCAGGCAACCGTGGACATGTGGTAACCCCACCTCTGAGCCGTGTGGGCCATGTGGTAACCCCACCTCTGAGCCGACGGGTTGTGCTGGACGCCGGGGGGGGATTGTTGGGTCCGGCGTTCCTTCACTTGACCCGTGGCGCTCTGCTACTTATATAAAAAATTAAGTAGTGCCCCCTCCAACAGTCCGGGCTTTTTGTACAGTTGGGTATGTGCTTGATCCTTCAATTGGTATCAGAGGAGGTCACGAGTTCAAGACCGGGGGGGGGGGGGGGCGCTATTAAATCCTGATTTTTCCCTTCTACCTGTGTGGGTTCGGTGGGTCAGGCAACCGTGGACATGTGGTAACCCCACCTCTGAGCCGTGTGGGCCATGTGGTAACCCCATCTCTGAGCCGACGAGTTGTGCTGGACGCCGGGGGGGGATTGTTGGGTCCGGCGTTCCTTCACTTGACCCGTGGCGCTCTGCTACTTATATAAAAAATTAAGTAGCGCCCCCTCCAACAGTCCGGGCTTTTGGTGCAGTTGGGTATGCGCTTGATCCTTCAGTTTAGTGGTTGAAGATGGCAAACAGTGGAGATCGGGACGAGTTGGCGGACAACTCAGCAGAAGCTGGAATCCCGGAGCGAGGTGACAGGTTCGTGACGGTGGCTGCTTTCGAGGAGTTTGCGAAGAGGATGGAGAGGGCCATTCTCGTCGGGTTCTCCAACCCCCCCGAGGTGACGACGACTTCTCCCCTCCGCCTGACACCACTGGGCAAGGAGGTACCAACCCGACGAGCAGGAAAGGAGCTCGCTTGGGCGAGAGAAGAGCAACTGATCCCATCACGTCAGCACCCTGCGAGCAGCCAGGGGATCCGATTTCGGGACCCGGAACTCTCGGCAAGATGTAGGGATACTCGCCGATGGAGCGAGTATGATTACTCGAGCAGAGAAGATACTCGCCGCCGCCAAGAAGGGAGGAGCCCCTTCTGTGACGAGATCCTCGCGGCCCCCGTCCCAGACAATTTCAGAGAGCCCGCCCTCACCTACTACTTCGATAAAAATGACCCGGTAAGGCATCTGTAGTGGTTCGAGGTCGTGGTCTCCATTCGCAATATGTCAGACCCCTTCAAGTGCCAGTTCTTCTCCATCACCTTCAAGGGAAGTGCGAGGGACTGGTTCCACCAACTACCAGCAGGATCCATCTACTGCTTCTCTGATCTCCGGCGGGGCCTCGTGGCAAGGTTCGCAACATCCAAGAAGCGGAAGAAGGAAGCGACTGCCCTCTTTAAGATCGTGCAAGGGCAGCACGAAAGTTTGGGTCGCTACATTGATAGGTTCCAGGAAGAAGTCTTGGATGTGGAGGAGGTAGATGGGTTCACCTTAATGGTAGCCCTCAAATTCGGTCTGAAGCAGGGACTATTCAACATGGAGTTGGGGCATAGGCCGCCCAGATCATTTGAGGAAATGGTGGAGAGGGCGAACGTTTTTATTCAGGGGGAGGAGAGGAATAAGGAGTTCTTAGCAAGGCTGGACGGGGATGAACCATTGGGGGAGAATAAAGGAAGATTGCTAGAGAGGGAGAGGCGACCCTAGGGGCGTTACGATAAGAAGCGGTAAAAGCCGCAGAGGAAGGAAGGAGGAGAAAGGGAGAGAAGGGAGGAGCTCAGGAGAGTGGAGAGGAGGCCGGAGAGGCCTCGAAGGCAAGAAGAAAGGAGGCCCGTCGAGGCTCGAGAAGCAAGAAGGGAAGAAAGAAGATTCCAGTACCCAAGAGATCGTCCTCAGTGGAGGCGACCGATCCGTCGGGAAGAAAGGAGAAATGACAACCCAAGGGATCAGAGAGGAGGAAGAAGGGAGACGATGACTATTGCGCGACAGGCTGGTAAGCGCCGGCGAAAGGAGGACTGGCGGGAGAGACAGTAGGAAGCGGCAATTCCCCTCTACTGCGATATTCATCGGGTAGAGGGACATGGGACCTTGGCTTCCCCAGAGTTCTGGGAAGCAAGGAGGAGGATGGAAGCGGCGATGGCGGAAAGAGAACAGCCGGGGCAAGAGGCCCCGGTCGGGCAGGTAGCTTTCCAAGTTCCGCAGAGGAGGAGGAATGAAGATAGAATTGACTAGGGAGGCCGAGGTAATGTTATTCCTGGTCCAGGAAGCGGACACGTCAGGGTGATCAATGGAGGGGCCGAGCTAGGAGCTTCCCGCAAGGGTAGTCTCCACCAGATCTACAAAAGGAACGTCGCCTCGACATCACAGATTCCCCCGCCGCTGAATGAAATAACTTTCTCAGAGGAAGATATGCTCTGGAATGAGAACCCCTTCCACGACGCGCTAGTGATACAAGCTGCAATCGAAGACTTCACCGTCGACCGAATCCTCGCGGACAACGGGAGCTCGGTGAATGTCATTTTCAAAAGAACTTTTGTCGGGCTTCAGGTAGAAGCATCCAGGGTCCAGGCCGTGGATGGGCCTCTCTTTGGCTTCTCGGGAGAGAAGAAAGAGGTGGAAGGGGGGTGGAGCTGTTGGTCACCCTTGGAGGTACTTTGATCCGATGCCGATTTGTCATCATCGACGCACCCAGCGGCTACAATGCCATTTTCGGACGGCCTCTCATTAATTATTTCAAAGTCATCCCATCGTCGTATCATCAGTGCCTGAAGTACTGCCGGGACGACGTCCAAGTCCGGATCAGGGGGGATCCGAAGGCCTCCCGGGAGTGTTACCTAAACGCTGTTAGCACCATCAGCTGGATGGGCGACGCAGAAAGGCTGGAGAGGTTGATGGAGCAGGAGGAGGGCCTACAGGCTGCTGAGGAGCTAGAGGAAGTGGAGGTGATCTTCCCGCGAGGAGAGCCTGAGCTGCTGAAGGTCGGAGGAGCCTTGCCCCTGAGAAGTAAGGGAGAGGTGGCAGCTTGCCTACAAGATAATGCTGACATCTTCGCATGGAGTGCCGCCGAGATGCCAGGAATTTACGCCGACGTTGCCTGTCATCGCCTCAATCTGGATCTCGCGGTATCCCCAGTCCGTCAAAAGCAGAGGAAAAGCGCCACCGCGCTGGTGGGGCCGATCTGAGAAGAAGTGGGAAAGCTGTTGGAGGTGGGGTTTGTCTCGGAGATCTAGTATCCAGGCTAGGTCTCCAACGTTGTAATGGTGAAAAAGTCTGGAGGGGGCTGGAGGCTATGTATCGTTTTTTCTATGTTAAATAAAGCTTGACCGAAGGATTGTTATCCCCTGCCTCAAATCGACGCGCTGGTTGATTCCGCCGTCGGGTTTCCTGTGATGAGTTTCCTTGATGCTTTTTCAGGTTATCACCAGATCCGGATGCATCCCCCCGATTACCGCGATGTTTCCTTCATCACCAGCGACGGTTGTTACAGCTACAAGATGATGCCCTTCGGGCTCAAAAACACCGGCGCAACGTATCAAAGGATGATGGATCAATTATTCAAAAAGCAAAAGGGATGGAATTTGGAGGTCTATGTGGACGACCTTCTCGTCAAAAGCAAGAGCGTCGCGGAGCACGTAGCGGATCTGGCGGAGATCTTCGCCACCCTGAGGAAGTACAAGATGCGGCTTAACCCGGCCAAGTGTATCTTCGGCGCGGGAAGGGGAAAGTTCCTGGGTCACCTCCTCACCCCTCGGGGGGTGGAGCCCAACCCCGACAAAATAAAAGCCATCGTGGAGATGGCCTCCCCGAGAGACTACAAAGAAGTCCAAAGGCTGATTGGAAGGCTGGCAGGCCTTAGCCGTTTTCTCTCCAAAGCTAGAGAAAGGTGCTCCCCATTCTTCAAAGCCCTTCGAGGTAACCAGAAATTCGAGTGGACGTCAGAGTGCGAGGAGGACTTTGAGAAGCTTAAGCAGCAGCTAACCCACGCTCCTCTCCTCCAAGGTCTGCGGGGCAGCGAGGATCTTTTACTCTATCTAGGGGTAGGGGCGGAGGCGGTTAGTTCGGTGTTGGTTCGAGAAGAAGGGAGGAAGCAGCTCCCCATCTACTATGTAAGCCGGGTATTGAGGCAAGCAGAAACGAGATATCCTATCCTGGAGAAGTTGGTTTTTGCCTTGGTGGTTTCGGCCTGGCGGCTCCGTCCGTATTTTCAAGCTCATTCCATCAAAGTAGTCTCCGACCATCCCCTGAGGAGTATCTTGAACGGAGTGGAGCATTCCGGCAGGTTGGCCAAATGGGTGGTGGAGCTGAGCGAGTTCGACATCTCCTATCCCCCAAGAGTCGCGATCAAAGCACAGGCGGTGGCAGACTTTCTGGCCGACTTCTCGGCCGAGGTGGAAGCAGACGTAGGCGCTTCTCGACCAATCCCTTGGAAGATGTTCACAGACGGAGCTTCGGGCAAGCATTCCATAGGGGCAGGAGTAGTGTTGGTTAGCCCTCAGGGAACCGGAATCGAGCAGGCCGTCGAGATCCTTTTCCCAGTAATGAACAATTAGGCGGAGTATGAAGCCATGGTGGCTGGCTTGCGTCTCGCCAGGGAGTTAGCAATTAAAGACATTCAAGCTTTTACCGTCTCCATGGTGGTCGCATCTCAGATTCGGGGGGAATTCGAGGTCCATGATCCCATCCTGCAACAGTACCTGGTCAAGGTTAAGGGTCTGATCGGGGGCTTCCAATCCTTCCTCGTCGAGCACGTGCCCCGAGAAGATAACTCTGAGGCGGACTACCTTGCCAAGTACGGTCCTCGGGCTGGGGGAATTGTTATCGAGTTGTTTCAGCCATCCATCGAGGATGGTGAAATGATGGAGATTGAGCAGCGGTCCTCATGGAAATACCCGTTCGTTACGTTCTTGACAACAGGTCAGCTGCCCTCAGACGGGCAAGATAGAAGAAAGTTCTGATACAAGGCGGCATATTACCTTCTGCAAAATGGCGAGCTTTATCGCAAGACCATCTCGGGACCCTTGGCCAGATGCTTGTCAGAGATCGAGGTCCCCTGGGTTCTCGAGGAGATTCATTCAGGAGAGTGCGGCAACCACTCCGGGACTCGTACTCTGAAGCAGAGAATTTTGAGGCATGGTTACTTCTAGCCGACCATAAGAAAGGACGCGGAAGCCTTCTCCAGAAAGTGCTCCCAATGTCAGCTCTTCGCGCCCCTCATGCTTCAACCTGCTCAGCACCTTCGCTCGATCACCGCTCCGTGGCCCTTTGCAATCTGGGGGATGGACCTGATCGGCCCGTTCCCCCAAGCCAGCGGACAGAGGAAGTTCGTACTGGTGATGATCGACTACTTCTCCAAATGGATCGAAGCCAAGGCCTTAGCCAGGACCACATCCCAGATCGTTAAGAACTTCATTTGGGGAGAAATCGTGTGCAGATTCGGGATCCCTTTGGCCATCGTCACCGACAATGGGCCACAATTTGCTAGTCTGGAGCTTGGAGACTTTTGCAAATAATTGGGAACGGACCTTCGGTTCGCTTCGGTACACCACCCTCGGAGCAATGGGCAAGTGGAGGCTGCCAACAAGCTTATCATTAACCTGCTGAAGAAGAAGGTCACTAATCTCAAAGGGAACTAGGCCGAGCAACTCCCTTCAGTTCTATGGGCTCTGAGAACAACCCCAAACTCGGCCACGGGGGAAACGCCTTTTAAGCTATCCCATGGATCAGAGGCACTCATCCCGGTCGAGTTTGAGGTACAAAGTCCGAGGGTCATTGTGGCCGAAGGCGGAAGCGAAGAATGGCGACTGGAGAACGAGGATGCCCGGAGGCTCTCCCTGGATTACATAGAAGAGCTTCGGGACTTGGCCTCCATACGGCAGGAGGAGATCAAAAGGTGCATGGCGAGGCACTTCGACAAAAATGTCCGCCTAAAAAGTTTCCTTGCAGGAGATCTGATTATGAAGATGGTAGATGCCACTGGGCGGGGAGCCGCCGTGGGAAAGCTGCATCCCAACTGGGAAGGACCCTTCATTCTCCAAGAAGCCCTGGTCACGAGGGGCTATTACCTACAAGATCAAAAAGGGGAGCAACTAAACAGAACCTGGAGTGGGGACGATCTGAAAAGATTCCACCCCTAGTGGTAACACTTGTATTTACTTTATAAGCACGTTGATTGATATACAATGGTGACTGGATTATTCTCCTTTTTTGTGTTAATATCCCTCCAGGCTTCTGAGTGCTCCTAGGATCCGCCTCGCAGTCGACTCCGGGGACCAGTGGTCAGTTTGTTCCTTATACACATCCCAGTACGGATGATAGGACGATACCTCAGGACTTTAAGCGCTCTTGTAAGACCGAGCCTCTGTATTGTCGGCCGAGATCAGCTCCCCCCTTGCATGTCAGCCTATGTCTCCCCAAGTGCATATCTCTTCTAATTGGAGGAACTACTAGGAACGAATTTGCACCCTAATCCCTCGGACCCGAAGAGAGGTCGACCTCATCAAGCACCCATAAGATGAGGATTTCGAGTTATCGGCAAAGCAGGATAGCCTGCCGCAGAAAGGGCGGGAACGAGCCCTGGGGTGTGTGTTGGTTCCGAGTGCATCCGAAAAGGACCCTCGATGAACATCACCCCCGTCCGGACGCTGGCACTCGCGGCCATTAAGCGTAGCTGGAAGCGATCTTCACTACCAAATCGGGATACGTGCCTTCAACCCGTTCTTATCGAATAGCCCAATACGGATGATATGACGATGCTTCGGGACTTTAAGCGCTCTTGTAAGACTGAGCCTCTACATTGTCGGTCGAGATCAGCTCCCCCTTGCATGTCGGCCTATGTCTCTAAGAGTGCATCTCTCTTCCGACTGGAGGAATTCTTAGGAACAGGTCTAAGCGCCACCCCCCGCCCCCCGATTTGGCAGGTTCAAGAGCGTCTCTCCGAAAGGAAAAGATTACATTCTCACCAAGATATCCACGCAATCAACTCTCAACATCTCCCAAGTAACAGGATCTCCCTGATATAAATGAAGACTTCGAGTGGTAGCAACATCGTAAGACCGGTTTCCCACGAGCTCCTCTCCCCGGGAATCGGCCGATCTCCTCGATTGAAATCAAGACTTCGAGTGGTAGCAGCATCGTATGACCGGTCTCCCACGAGCTCCTCTCCCCGAGAATCGGCCGATCTCCTCGATTGAAATCAAGACTTCGAGTGGTAGCAGCATCGTAAGACCGGTCTCCCACGAGCTCCTCTCCCCGGGAATCGGCCGATCTCCTCGATTGAAATCAAGACTTCGAGTGGTAGCAGCATCGTAAGACCGGTCTCCCACGAGCTCCTCTCCCCGGGAATCGGCCAATCTCCTCGATTGAAATCAAGGCTTCGAGTGGTAGCAGCATCGTAAGATCGGTCTCCCACGAGCTCCTCTCCCCGGGAATCGGCCGATCTCCTCGATTAAAATCAAGGTTTCGAGTGGTAGCAGCATCGTAAGACCGGTCTCCCACGAGCTCCTCTCCCCAGGAATCGGCCGATCTCCTCGATTGAAATCAAGACTTTGAGTAGTAGCAGCATCGTAAGACCGGTCTCCCACGAGCTCCTCTCCTCGAGAATCGGTCGATCTCCTTGATTGAAATCAAGGCTTTGAGTGGTAGCAATATCGTAAGACCGGTTTCCCACGAGCTCCTCTCCTCGGGAATCGGCTGATCTCCTCGATTGAAATGAAGACCTCGAGTGGTAGAAGTATCGTAAGACCGGTTTCCCGCGTGCTCTCCTCGGGGATCGACCGATCTCCTCGATGGAAATCAAGCCCCGTTTAGAACAATTGCCGTAATCACGTTTGACCCCTGAGAATCCACTACCCGACGCCCGCTAAGCTCGGATCCAGATTGAGGTGCGAATACGCCTTGGGCTAGTAGGCGAGTATACCTCGCGCGGGCAGGCGAGTATATGTCGGGCGAGTGGGCGAGTGTTCTTTGGGCATACGAGCGAGCACGTCGTGGCAAGCGCGCGATTGGGTGTTCGAAATAACATACACGCGCGAGTTGAACAGTCGCATCGCGAGCACTCCTCCCCGAGCCTATGAGTCTAGCGAGCAATATTAGACCAGTACGAAGAGTAGAATGACGACTTGCATAAATTTATATCGTGTACAGATTACAAGTGGAAAAATTGCTGCACAGATGAATATCGGCGAGCAACTAGGACTCATCGTCGCCAGTATCTGGCCGATATTCTTAATCCCCAACATCTACATCATCATCCCCGCTCTCACCGCTGCCGCTTCCACCACTACTGCTGCTGGAGTCGCTGGAGCCAGACGACGGCGATGGGACGCGATCTGGCGAGATCGTCCCCTCGACGAGTAGCTCAGGAATGAGTTCGTCGACGGTGAGCGGCGTCTCCCCTTCGACGAGCTGACCATTAATTCTGAGCCGCACGAGTATCACGTTCCCCACAGCCCGCCCAATCGCGCGACGAACGGACGATCTCTCCTCCCAAAGAAGGCGAGGCTGCTTCACTGCCCACGCCGGATCATCCTCTGGCCACGACGCCTCCGGCAGCATAGCAGAGGAGCTCGCGCGTCCCTCGGCTGCGACCAGCCGCGTCTCCATCTCGGCTGCACGAACTTGGGCCGCATCCAGCTCAGCTTGCGAGGTGGCAAACTTCTCCTCACACTCAGATAATTTCTTCGCGGCCTCGATCTCGGCAGACTGCGAGATATCAGACGTCAGGCCTTACCGACTAGATGAACCAGATATCACTACCCAAAGACAACTCACCTCGAAGTCCCTCCAGCGGGCCGACTGCATGGCAAGATCTATGGCCTTCTTAGAGACGACTTTCAGAGCCTCTGTCGTCTCCAACAACTTCCTCGCCGTATAATGTCCCAGCTCGGCAGATCGCGCGAGTGCACAGGCAGATTGATGGGCGAGTTCCGATGGAGTGAGCTCTAGCATCTACTCAACATCTACTCGCCCGTACAGAGCATGGAGAACGACAAAGGCCTCCCCCTTATCCTCCCAGTCCGTCGACCAGGACGGGAGGTTGGTGCTCAGCGACACCAAGTTCTCCTCCATCGACCAGGTCACCAGCGGGCGACCATGGGTATCCACCACCCTGTGCCCGAGAGAGTAATTGGGATGACAGAGAGGTGCCCGAGCTTCCATCGGCGATGCTCGGTCGTCAGACTGAGGCGAAGACACCTTCGCCTTCTTGCTCGCGGGCCCCAGCAACCGGGCCCTCGCCTTTCCCTTGGCCGTTTTCTTCTTCTCCCCAACGTCGGGCGGAGGGCGAGCCTCGATGTACGGGGTGGCGACTTCCTTCGCTAGAGGGAGAGGCTTCTCCAGAAGCTCGTTGATGAGTATAAAAATATACAATTTTATTTCTTATTAAATATACATATTTATAAATAAAAACCTTAGTTTTTATTATATAAAACTAACTATTTTTATTATATTATATTTTTCTGTTTTAAAATTAAATTCTAAGTTTTTTCTGAAATTTTGTATTTTTTTCTTAGGTCACGCCCCTAGGTCACGCCCGTGACCTAGGGCGTGACAGCTCTTTTTAATTCCGTTTTCTGCTATTTTACTGGACAGCTCAAACTCAGGAAATTGATGGTCACGCCTGCTGAACACGCCCGTGCCAAAGGCGACACGCCCGTGACCTAACCAAGTTCTATCCAGAAGTCCAGCAAGCTGCCGCGCTGTCGCCACGCCCCGTGCCGCCTGTTGAAGTACATGCATGACACGCCCGTGACCTATTTTGACACGCCCGTGACCAGTTCAAGTCTATCCAAATCTCCAGCTGGCTTGCCACCTGTCCCGACAGCCTGTATGTCACGCCCGTGACCCTGTCACGCCCTACCCGACACGCCCGTGTCAGGGGGCGTGTCACCTGAAAATTTTTTCTATAAATAGGCCGGCAGGGATTTGTAAATTCAATTGAACTCCAGCAGATTCCTTAAGAACTGTTAGGACTCCCCAGCTCTCTGACAAGGAACTGGTAGTAGCTTTCAAGTATTCTAAAGTTCTGTAAGTTGTAATTTTTCAGCTTTATTTTCAGCTTTTTAGAAAGTTGTAATATTTTCGGACTTTATAAAATAGGCTCTTTCAATTTCAATTCTGAGTACTTTACTGCTTTCTTTTACTTTATTTTCTTTATACTATCCCGAATGAAAGGCGAAGCTCTGCTTATGTCCTGGATTAAGATAGTGTAAAACTGCTTTCAAATCTATTTTCAAAACCCTATTCTTTCATACTATTCCGAATGAAAGGCGAGGCGAAAGCCTAAGTCCTGAATTCAGATAGTGCGGAAGCGCTGCAAAATTTTACTACCCTATCTCAACAACAAAGGTGAAGCGAAAGCTTAAATCCTGGATTGAGATAGATAGGTAGATATTATTTTCTGTACTTTATACCGCCCCCATCCTGAGAAGAGGCTAAGAACCCTTAGCACTTGGTCAAGATGAGCTCTGGGCTGGATACTATTTTCAACTATTTCAACTCTACTTTCTAGTTATTCTAACTAGGGTTTTCTTAATTGATCATATACCAGGTGACGAGACACTACGTTTACGTTAACCCGTTTAAACGCAAGCCTTCCCGGTCGTACTTTCGAGTCAGTGATGCTACCACAGGAACCCTCTCGTTAAGTTAGATAATTAAGAAATAAAGTTGTTCTTTAATAGGCGAATTAATATCCACTCAAATTGATTCTCAAATCAAGGACTAAATTCTAAGTCCCTATCTTAATAAAATCACGTATATATATTTTTCTATCTTTAGTTTTTAAACATAAACCCAACTCCGTTCTTTCGATAAAATAATAGTCAGTTCTAAAAAGTAGAATAATTAACACCGATCCCAGGAAAAATACGACCTTGATATTTTCTACAAAATACTATACTCATTTGCGATAGGTACTCTTGCCTTAATCCACAGGATATAAGTAAGTAAACAAAGAGATAGACTTATATACGTAAAAGATTATATAAAACCAAATCTATCTTCTTTAAAA
Organism: Platanthera zijinensis; assembly: GCA_039513925.1. Classification (NCBI taxonomy): domain Eukaryota; kingdom Viridiplantae; phylum Streptophyta; class Magnoliopsida; order Asparagales; family Orchidaceae; genus Platanthera; species Platanthera zijinensis. The sequence continues at coordinate 2,022,860 of CM077093.1, forward strand.
CAAACTTTACTTATCAAGCTTTTTGGCGCCGTTGCCGGGGATTAGTTTATTTGTGTTAATATTTGAAAATAAAAGAACGCTATTAATTTTATCTTTTCTTTTTTTTGTTATTTAAAAACTTTAGTTTTTATAAAAATAAAACAAAAATAAAATTCCCTGAATTTAAAACTTTGTTTTTATAAAACCTAATTTTTTATTAACAAGTTTATTAACCACTAACAAATTCTAACAAAAAAACCTAACCTACTAATTTAACGTAGTTTATATAAAACTTAAAAAAAAAATAAAAAGTAGTTTATAATAAAAAACCTGCTTTTATTATAAAACTTCTTTTATAAAAAACTTGTTTTATATAAAATAAAAATAACCTGTTTTTAGTTATTTTCCGTTTTACGTCTTTTTGTGTGTTTGTATTTGTATTTGTTTTTACTTAGTTTTTTTTTACTACTTATTTTTTTTATATATATACAAAAAGTCTTTTTTAGTGTATGACCCGTGGAACTCCATCTGATTTAATTCTTGGACTTGATCCTGAAATCGAACGCACCTTTCGCAGGCGCCTCCGATCTCTGAATCAAGAGCTCGTATTAAATCTGGAAGAGTCTGTAGGCACCGCACACGTTCAAGAAATGGCAGCAGAGCAACAACAAATGCCAGAGGTGGTCCCCCAAAGGACCATGTCTTATTACGCACGACCTAATTTAGATGACACCGGGTCTAGTATCGTTCGTCCACCAATTGCTAATAATAACTTCGAGATTAAATCGAGTATAATCCAAATGATTCAAAATTCCGTTCAATTCGATGGATTGCCCGATGAAGATCCAAATACGCACTTGTCAAATTTCTTAGAAATCTGCGACACATTTAAGATAAATGGCGTCACTGATGATGCCATCCGTCTTCGCTTATTTCCTTTTTCGCTACGAACGAAAGCCAAATAGTGGCTAGGTTCTCTCCCCAGAGGATCTATTACCACTTGGGCTGAAATGACCGAAAAATTCCTAACAAAGTATTTTCCACCTGCAAAAACCGCACGTCTGCGTGCGGATATTTCTTCCTTTGTGCAAGGCGAGTCTGAGTCTCTTTATGAGACTTGGGAACGTTTTAAGGAATATCTACGTCGGTGTCCACATCACGCACTGCTAACTTGGCTCCAGGTACAAATATTTTATAATGGTTTGAATATTCAAACCAGACAAGCCATTGATGCTGCCGCTGGGGGCACGCTCAATAACAAAACCCCCGAGGCCGCTCAAACCCTCTTTGAGGAAATGGCCATGAACGCGTACCAGTGGAATGTGCCAAGGTCACACCCTAAACAAGCTGGGATATATGAGCTCGACACTTCTTCTACTTTAGCACTCCAAGTAGAAAACCTAACTAAACAATTGGCTAGAATATCTGCTTCCTCCGCCACTACTTGGAATCCGACTAATAATATAATTGAAGAAATCGATTATATGGGGAACTCTTATAGACCTTCCTATAATCCTAATATGAACTTAAATAATAATTCTTATAATCCAGGATATAGGAACCATCCTAATTTTTCGTGGAGCAACCCCAATAATGCTCAACGCCCACCGACTGCAAATCCAATTGGATTTGCACCGCAACCCCCACAACCACAAACACCACCACCACCACCAAACCAATTTAGGCCAACCCCGATAGAAGACATATTCACGAAATATGTCAGTATTAATGAGTCCAATATCCGGAACCTGACCGGATCAATTAAAAATTTAGAAACACAAATTGGACAAATATCAAAAATGCTATCGGAACACCAACCTGGTAATTTGCCAGGAAATACGGAACCAAATCCGCGGGATACTGGCCATTCCAGTAACCCAAGTTGACAAGCCGTTCAACTACGAAGTGGCAGGGAGCTACCACCACCCGTTAGGGTAGAAAAAGAAGCTAAGGTTAGCCTTCCTACACCACTTCCCGTTACGACTCTGCCTCCTCAACCCCCGCGAATTTCTTCCACACATGTTGTTTTACCTTATCCATCTAAATTAAAAGATGAGCGAGAAGATGAACAATATAAAATTTTCTAAAAATGCTAAAACAAATTCAAATCAATATACCTTTCTGCGAGGCAATTGTACAAATGCCTAAATACGCAAAATATTTAAAAGCGTTATTTTCAAATAAAAAGAAACTCGAAGATATTTCGAGGGTTTTTCTTAACGCCGAATGTTCAGCCGTTTTATTACATAAATTACCCCCAAAATTAAACGATCCGGGACGATTTTCTATCCCGTGTCTTTTCGGTAATCTATTAATAAAAGATGCGTTAGCAGATTTAGGTGCTAGCATAAATTTAATGCCCTACTCGCTCTTTCTAAAACTAGGATTAGGTAACCCCAGCCCAACTAAAATGAGCATCCAATTAGCAGATCGTTCTATTAAATATCCAATAGGGATAGTAGAGGATGTTCTGGTCAAAATAGACAAGTTTATCTTCCCGGTAGACTTTGTTATTCTTGACATAGAGGAAGACGCCGATGTTCCCATAATTCTCGGTCGTCCTTTTCTCGCAACCTCTCGCGCGTTAATAGACGTAAGTAACGGTAGACTTCTCTTACGAGTAGGAGATGACGAAGTTACTATCGATATAGATCCCTCTATGAAAAACTCTTTAATAAATGACGATTCCTGCTACCTTGCGGAAGCCTCTTTTGAGGAAAATGGTTTTCCCTATTCTGATTTATTTTCAATAGCGGTAGAAGAATCGGACTTGGCAGACTTACCCATTTCAAATGAAATGCCTACCGATGACCCTTTAGAACCTTTTGTATCCTTAACTTCTACAACTTTAAAAACTCCAACTTCATATGAAAAACCACCAACCCTCGAGCTGAAAACACTTCCTGCACATTTAAAATACGTCTTCCTTGAAGCCGAATCTAAACTCCCTGTTATCATTTCTGCCGAATTAAATGATAAGAAAACGTCTGAATTAATAGAAGTGTTAAAACAACATCGCCATGCATTAGCATGGCAAATTTCTGATATCCAAGGACTCAACCCATCTTTTTGTACGCATAAAATATTTTTGGAAGATAACCCTCGTAAATCTATCCAGCCCCAACGACGTTTAAATCCTAATATGAAGGATGTCGTAAAAGCTGAAGTAATGAAATTATTAGACGCAGGAATTATCTATCCAATCTCAGATAGCACATGGGTTAGTCCCGTACAAGTCGTCCCTAAGAAGGGCGGTATAACGGTAGTGCCAAACGCTAATAATGAACTAATTCCAACACGTACTGTTACGGGTTGGAGGATGTGCATCGATTATCGAAAATTAAATGATGCCACCCGTAAAGATCACTTTCCACTACCATTTATAGATCAAATATTAGAGCGACTCTCGGGTCACTCATATTATTGTTTTCTCGATGGTTATTCAGGGTATTTACAAATTCCTATAGCCCCTGAAGATCAAGAGAAAACTACGTTCACTTGCCCCTTTGGTACTTTCGCCTATAGGCGAATGCCATTTGGACTTTGTAATGCGCCAGCTACATTTCAAAGATGTATGCTAGCTATTTTTGGCAAGTTAGTAGAGGACGTTATGGAAGTATTTATGGATGATTTCTCCGTATTTGGAGACTCATTCCATATGTGTTTAGATAACCTCGCTCGTGTTCTTCAACGCTGTGAAGACACGAATTTAGTGTTGAACTGGGAGAAATGCCATTTTATGGTCCGCGAAGGTTTAGTTCTCGGTCATAAAATTTCTTCCCAGGGAATCGAGGTCGATAAGGCCAAAATAGAAATAATTGAAAAACTTCCTCCTCCAACTAATGTAAAATCTATTCGAAGTTTCTTAGGCCATGCAGGTTTCTATAGACGGTTCATTCAAAATTTCTCTAAAATAACAAAACCGTTAACTCATTTATTAGAAAAAGAAGCCCCATTTATATTCGATAGTGAATGCTTAGTAGCATTCAATATTATTAAAGACAAACTTATCAACTCTCCTATTTTAGTAGCCCCAGACTGGTCCTTTCCTTTTGAGATCATGTGTGATGCGAGTGATTATGCCGTAGGAGCTGTTTTAGGACAACGAGTAGACAAATATTTTCATCCTATCTATTATGCAAGTAAAACTCTCACATCTACACAAACAAATTACACGACCACGGAAAAAGAACTACTGGCGATTGTATTTGCATTTGATAAGTTTAGATCTTATATTACACTATCGAAAGTTATAGTTTTTACGGATCATTCTGCTTTAAAATATTTACTAACAAAGGCAGATGCAAAACCCCGTTTATTACGTTGGATTCTCTTATTACAAGAATTTGATTTAGAGATCCGAGATAAGAAAGGCGCAGAGAATTTGGCAGCCGATCATCTTTCTCGACTAGAGAATGCTGCAACAGATACACTCGTGGAAGCCGACATCGAAGATAAATTCCCTGAAGAAAGCCTCCTCGCCCTCGAAAAGGTAACAAACTCTTCTACTCCTTGGTTCGCAGACTTGGCTAACTATTTAGTAGCCCGAGTCCTTCCAAAAGCTTTTTCATTTCAAGAAAAGAAGAAATTCTTTTCTGACTTGAAAAACTACTTTTGGGAAGACCCGTATTTATTCCGAGTCTGTGCCGACCAAGTAATTCGAAGATGTATTTCGAACGAGGAAGGACTAAAAATACTACGGCACTGCCACGAAGGACCAACCGGCGGACATTATCAATCCAACCGGACTGCACGTAAAGCCCTTGAAGCAGGTTTCTTTTGGCCTACTTTATTCAAGGACGCTCAAAAATTGGTAAGCGTTTGCAACCGCTGCCAACGGTCAGGTAACATTTCCCGTCGGGACGAAATGCCCCAAAACTTTTACTTAGAATGTGAAATTTTTGATCTGTGGGGCATAGATTTTGTAGGCCCTTTACCTCCTTCTTTTAAAAATCGTTATATTTTAGTAGCGGTCGATTACGTTTCACGTTGGGCTGAAGCGCAAGCTTTACCCACCGCTGACTCAAGAGTCGTCGTTAAATTTCTGAAAACCTTATTTTCACGTTTTGGCACGCCTAGGGCAATAGTTAGCGACCGAGGTACTCATTTTTGTAACACCCAGATGGCTAAAGTGTTAGCCAAATATGGAGTTACTCATAAACTCGCTACCGCTTATCACCCCCAAACAAGCGGCCAAGTGGAGGTAGTCAATAGAGAACTAAAGCGCATATTAGAAAAAACTGTAGATACCAATCGAAAAGATTGGTCCCTCAAATTAGATGATGCACTTTGGGCCTACCGTACAGCATTCAAAACTGCGATCGGTTGTACACCTTATCGTTTAGTATATGGAAAGGCATGTCACCTACCAGTAGAATTAGAACATCGCGCATACTGGGCGCTCAAATTTCTTAACTTAGATACAAACTTAGCCGCCGAACAACGTAAATTTCAACTCAATGAACTTGAGGAATGGCGTGCAAACGCCTATGAAAATAATAAATTTTATAAAGAGCGATCTAAGTTTTATCATGATAGGAAAATCAAATTTCCAAAATCTTTTTCACCAGGTGATCTTGTCCTACTATATAACTCACGCCTTAAATTATTTCCAGGAAAATTAAAATCCCGATGGACCGGACCCTATACTGTTAAACAAACCTGGCCATATGGGACCGTTCTTATTTCTCACCCTGAACTAGGAACTTTCAAAGTAAACGGGTACCATTTAAAACTATATTTTACTAGGGACCCTTTTCAAAAAGAACCTGAAACCCTAACACTACTCCATAACCTCGAAATATAAATTCCTTTGTATATTTCCATCTTTTATGCTTTTGTATATTCTGTACATATTTTTCACTTCATACATATGCCTAACATAAGTATGGGGGTGCTTTTTAGCTGCAAGTTATTTTCGCTTTTATGATATCTCTTATGTTTTCAATAAAAGTATTGTTTATTTTAGTACTCACCAAAACAATTCAAAATTTTCAAAACCATACTATGTAAATATATTCCAAAAATTTGAGTTGATCAAAAATGCAAATTATTCAATTTTCAAATTTACTACTCCTTCTCATAACTAGATAGATATAAATATCCGGAATAAATTTGTAAAATCTTATCTTGTAAATTTCATTACAATCAGAGTTATTATTTTAGCAAGCCTGCTTTCACTATCAAAAGAAATACATATATATACAATAGAAGTAAACATATTATGTTCACCAAACAATTGTAGACTGTAATTATCCTTACTCCATTCTTAACGAAATATAAGAAATACAAACTATTATAGTTGCTCTCAAAAAATTTTATCCAACTCTTGAATATTTATTTATTTTTTACTTGGCATGTTTTCTTACGCAAGCAAGTATCTAGGAGTATGTGCTCCTAGTAAAAGAAAAGATCTTATGTCAATGGGAATAAGATTTCATTCCGTACACATAGGCATCCAATAAATATGAAAAGATTATATGGAAAGGAGTATGTGCTCCTCTAAATATACATTGGATTCAATTAAAAACTCAAGTATGCTTTGTAATTTTTTGCCACTTCGGAATTACATTCCTTAGTAGTTATAACAACGCATAACTTAGATAAAAAGATGATAGAATACAAAAATCTATCACTTCTACAAAACCTATTGTATAGGTAAAATTCCACCCTTCCAAAGTTGATATTCTATTTTTGTTTAAAATTTTGAGAGAGCATAAATAATAGAATGCATATTTCCAATATATCTCGTATAAAGATATAGTAATCATAAAGCCAATCTCTCTTTGTTATATCTGATTTTAATATATGCTTACTATTTGTTTTCAAAAACTTTTATGGCTATAAATTCTAACTCTGGTATCAATGATATGTACGATAACATTTAAAATCTTTATTCACCGGATGTTTATACCTGTTTTATCTTGAAGAATTAAATTGATAGTAAATAGAAAATTTATTAACCTTGTAAAAATACTCAACTCTATTATTGCTCTGGAATAGCAAAATCTAAGTATGAGGGTATTTGATGAGTATAAAAATATACAATTTTATTTCTTATTAAATATACATATTTATAAATAAAAACCTTAGTTTTTATTATATAAAACTAACTATTTTTATTATATTATATTTTTCTGTTTTAAAATTAAATTCTAAGTTTTTTCTGAAATTTTGTATTTTTTTCTTAGGTCACGCCCCTAGGTCACGCCCGTGACCTAGGGCGTGACAGCTCTTTTTAATTCCGTTTTCTGCTATTTTACTGGACAGCTCAAACTCAGGAAATTGATGGTCACGCCTGCTGAACACGCCCGTGCCAAAGGCGACACGCCCGTGACCTAACCAAGTTCTATCCAGAAGTCCAGCAAGCTGCCGCGCTGTCGCCATGCCCCGTGCCGCCTGTTGAAGTACATGCATGACACGCCCGTGACCTATTTTGACACGCCCGTGACCAGTTCAAGTCTATCCAAATCTCCAGCTGGCTTGCCACCTGTCCCGACAGCCTGTATGTCACGCCCGTGACCCTGTCACGCCCTACCCGACACGCCCGTGTCAGGGGGCGTGTCACCTGAAAATTTTTTCTATAAATAGGCCGGCAGGGATTTGTAAATTCAATTGAACTCCAGCAGATTCCTTAAGAACTGTTAGGACTCCCCAGCTCTCTGACAAGGAACTGGTAGTAGCTTTCAAGTATTCTAAAGTTCTGTAAGTTGTAATTTTTCAGCTTTATTTTCAGCTTTTTAGAAAGTTGTAATATTTTCGGACTTTATAAAATAGGCTCTTTCAATTTCAATTCTGAGTACTTTACTGCTTTCTTTTACTTTATTTTCTTTATACTATCCCGAATGAAAGGCGAAGCTCTGCTTATGTCCTGGATTAAGATAGTGTAAAACTGCTTTCAAATCTATTTTCAAAACCTATTCTTTCATACTATTCCGAATGAAAGGCGAGGCGAAAGCCTAAGTCCTGAATTCAGATAGTGCGGAAGCACTGCAAAATTTTACTACCCTATCTCAACAACAAAGGTGAAGCGAAAGCTTAAATCCTGGATTGAGATAGATAGGTAGATATTATTTTCTGTACTTTATACCGCCCCCATCCTGAGAAGAGGCTAAGAACCCTTAGCACTTGGTCAAGATGAGCTCTGGGCTGGATACTATTTTCAACTATTTCAACTCTACTTTCTAGTTATTCTAACTAGGGTTTTCTTAATTGATCATATACCAGGTGACGAGACACTACGTTTACGTTAACCCGTTTAAACGCAAGCCTTCCCGGTCGTACTTTCGAGTCAGTGATGCTACCACAGGAACCCTCTCGTTAAGTTAGATAATTAAGAAATAAAGTTGTTCTTTAATAGGCGAATTAATATCCACTCAAATTGATTCTGAAATCAAGGACTAAATTCTAAGTCCCTATCTTAATAAAATCACGTATATATATTTTTCTATCTTTAGTTTTTAAACATAAACCCAACTCCGTTCTTTCGATAAAATAATAGTCATTTCTAAAAAGTAGAATAATTAACACCGATCCCAGGAAAAATACGACCTTGATATTTTCTACAAAATACTATACTCATTTGCGATAGGTACTCTTGCCTTAATCCACAGGATATAAGTAAGTAAACAAAGAGATAGACTTATATACGTAAAAGATTATATAAAACCAAATCTATCTTCTTTAAAACAAACTTTACTTATCACTCGTTGGGCACTGCAAGAAGCACGCAAGATAAGATAGCGCGAGCTTCCGTAAAATGAGAGCGATCGAACGAGCTGCCAGCATCTCACTCTAGCCTTACCCTCGTGAGGATAAACCGCTTCCAGCGAGTTGACATTGAGTCGCCAGAAGATAATGTCGAACCGACGGCCCCGAAAGGATTCAAATAGTTGCTCGCAGGCACCCTCTAAAATCGGTGGGAGAAAGGCGACATCTGCGGGTTGGTGCGGCCTCCCAAGAATGCCCCCGAAGTCGCCGTGAACGATCACCAACTGCTCGCTCCAGCGGTGGACTTTGTTCGCGGTCCCGACCAAGGTGCACACGTGACTGCTGAAAAAGACGACCCCCTCCGAAGTCGCGGCGAGGCAATAACTCGGCGAAACACGGAGAGGTCAAAGGCGATCCTCTCCTCCCGAAGGAAGCAGAGGAACCCCATGATGATCGCCATTCGGTTGGGGTTGATCTGCGCGGGGACGATCCCGAAGTACCGCAGGATCTCGCAGAACTCGGGCCAGAAAGGGAGTCGCAGGTCGGCGTCAAAATGGCGCAGCGACAAAACTAGCGTGCCCTCAACATAGGTGTTGAGTCGCTCGCCGCGAGTAGGAAGCCTCGCAGAGTACTCCTCCGGCAATAGGCGCTCCTTGAAGCTCGCTAGATCCCTTTCTGAGGTAATTGATTTCTTGAAGGCCGTGTCGGCGAAGTTGATAGCATGAGCTTATTGGCGAGCGCTAGCGTCATCGCCCACCATGATCACGAGCTGCGTACAAGAAGAGGTAAGGAGAGTGGAAAACGCGAGAATGTGGAGTACTCGTGGGGATGAAGGGGAAATCGCAGCAGTATACTTATGACCCACCAACCCCCTCTATTTATAGACAAAGGCAATGGAAGAAAAGGGTGGGGGGGTCTGCTCGTCTCGGCGAGTAGCAGCGAAAGTCGCGTTGGGGGTCGAGGAGCGTAGGTAACATTAACACTACCTCGCGCTATAAAGTAAAGGCGCTGCGATATCCGCCCGAACCTGCACAAGCTTACTCGGCATGTCGAAGAAATGAAAGCGTGCGCGGAGAAACATGTGACGAGATGAATACTCGCCGATAAAAACAAGAGATAATAATAATAATAATAAATGTAATTAACGAAGTTGCTACAAGATCGCCGATGGCGAGTTCATCTTTCGGAAAAAAGAATCTACGCCCTAGGTGGCCGCTCCGGAGGATGAGGATGTCGCCTGGCCCAGCCCATCTCGCACGCCCGCCGGTAGTGCTCCGTCGCCAGCGCCATCGCATCATCGCCAAGCCGCAGCTGCTCCTCCATTCTCGCCAATCGCCCCGCGGAACCCATACTCGCCCGAATGTCGGCCATCTCGTCAAGGACCAGCTGCAGGCGGTGGTTGTTTAACTCTAGCTGGCGATCATTCTCTTTCACCATGTGAAAGCGAGCCTCGTAGCTCTCCAAAGTGGCCTGAAGTCCCTCCACCTTGGCCATTCGCGCCTCCAGAGCCGAGATTCGTCGACGAGGGTCGCAGATGGCGAGCTGATCGAACTTGCTCTCCAGCTCCATATAGGCGCGAGCTGCGGCATGACGATACTCGCTCCCCGACAGACCGATGGCATCGATAAAGGCGGCCCAGGGGTCGCCGGGCGATCTGTTATGGCAAATAGGCAAGTCGTAAGGTCAGAGGTCAGCGGACAAGCAGGATCATAGTGAAAAAAGCTCACCGCGACGAGGAGACCGGGACCGGCGCGGTGAAAGAGCGCGACCAGGAACATATCGCCTCCCCGAAGACGAGCCACCAGGGTTGTCGACAGATCTACCCTGCCCATGACCTCCCGACCCGCAACCCCTAAAATCGGAGTCCCCCACTCGCGGTGGGAAGTAAGCCGACCGCGTCCTATCTGGCTTCGTCGGCGGGAACAGAGCCTGCGACGAACTCGCTGGCTGTTGCGGGGTCTTCGACGCAGGAGGCGAGGGATGTCGCGGAAGAGTCGCTTTCTGTTGGGCAGACAAAGGCGGCGGCAGGGGTAAAATGGTGCTCGCCGCCTGGTTAGGAGCTGCGACCAAGGGAGGCGGTGGAGGCAAGAGAGTGCTCGCTGCTGGTGGTATCGCACCTCCCACGACGACAGAAGCGGCTTTGCTCGCCGGAAGTTCTTTGCTCGCCGGAAGTTCCTTGCTCGCCGGAAGTTCCTTGTTTGCCGGAAGATCCTTACTCGCCGGGAGGTCCTTGCTCACTAACACGCCTCCTCTTGCGGAGAGGTCCTTCGTCAGAAGTTCTTTGCTCGTGTTGGAACTGCGGTTCAGAATCGCCCCGGTGCTGCGGTACTATTCGAAGCAGAAGGACGTGTTCCCTATGGGCCTAACTGGCTGCCCCGTGGATCCGCCCGAGGACCGTTGATATAAAGAATAGTTGCGCCGTCTTCTATCAGACCGGTCTTTTGGTCGAGTTGGTTGCGCTAGGTCCTCTCAATTGGTATCAGAGGGGGTCGTGGGTTCGAAACCCCGGGGTCGTTTCCGGGGGGGATTGTTGGAACTACGGTTCGGAATCGCCCCGGTGCTGCGGTACTATTCGAAGCAGAAGGACGTGTTCCCTGCGGGCCTAACTGGCTGCCCCGTGGATCCGCCCGAGGACCGTTGATATGAAGAATAGTTGCGCCGTCTTCTATCAGACCGGTCTTTTGGTCGAGTTGGTTGCGCTAGGTCCTCTCAGCTCGCCGAGGGGGTTTCCTTCGCTAAGGAAGTCCCCGACACCCTCTTCGCGTCGAGATTCACCCGGACTGTGTGCGCGGTCCGGAGCGTCCTATCAGCTGCCAGCGCGAGCAGCGGAGCCGAGCTCAGGGGGGCGACATCAAGAGGCGTATCCGCGACATTCGGGGGAGAGTCTGCACAGTAAAGTAAATCAGTGAAAAGCACACGGCGATGGATTAGCAAGAACAGGGGTTTTGCAGAAGTGGCGACCTGCCACGGTGACGACTTCTATCCGGGACGTCGCGGAATCCTTAACAGTTTCAGGATTCCCCTGCGGGCTAACCACGATCGACTCGGGAACATCGTCAAGCCCGAGGTCGCTTAGAAGCTTTTTGGTGCTGGCGCAAGGCGTGGGATTCCTGGTCGCCGTCGCAACTGGCTCGGTGGGTGGAGGCGAGTCGACCGCCGCAGTGGCGGGCTGCTTGGGTTTCTTAGCCTTCTTCCTTTTTGACGGCGGAACCTCGGAGGTGACATCCTCCTCGCGCGGCTTTTTTGGTCTAGCGATGCCGAGGAGACCAGACAAGGAAGCAATGCTGTCCTGAAGCATCTTCGCGTTGGCATCCGACATTCTTAGCAAGCTTCGAAGTCCATCTCAGAAACCATCCCCCCTATTTATAGACTCCACCAAACCCGCGACAAGGCGAGCGGTCCAGATACTCGGCAGGGGTGCTCACCGAATAAGTGTTGGATGTTTCTTTCAGGGCTCCTACGTCGCCCAAAAAGAGCGAGAATTGTGTACAACCCGTATTCGACGAGGGTGGACCCTACCACCGCCAGGTAATCAGGAGTCAAGGTCAACAAGTCAAGACGGGGGTCAAGATCAGTGCCCCAGGCCGTGGAAGACTCGTGCGAGTATGGTGAGCTCCCTAGGCATACTCGCCAGGTGGCGACTAAGGCGGGATACTCGTCTAGCCCGTGCGAGCTCGCCAGGAAGTCGCCCAATCACCAGGGTGGGGGTATAAGTAAGACCCCCCCCCCCCCACTTTGGATTTCCCTATAAATAGGACCCCAGGGGTACGAAAGAGAGGACAGAAAAATCTCGAATAGATACTCGCGAGCTCCTTGGATTCTTTTTCCTCAGAGAATCAGCCGCGACTAGCTACCTCATTGCTCACCTGCCTCCTTCGTATCTAGCTCGACCATTCTGGTTGAAAAGCGGTTGCTTCGAAGCAACCGGGTACGTGGTGGGACCTTCCTGCCGAAGCAACCTGGGGTCTTGTTTCTAAAATTCATTTCCGTTCTTGCCCACGTTGGCCGTCTAGTTTAACCACTCGATCAGTAGCCTTAGGCCGCCTAGTCCGATTCCGAGGTAGGGAATTTTCCCTGGCTTCAACAGCCTGAAACTCTGGTGGGCCTCTGGGCAGTCTTTACAAAAATATTGTGTTTAATTTTGTCCCGCAGATTGGAATGAGCTGGGGGTTGTAGGGTGCCCTAAAATATATATATATATATATAGGTTTGATACGCCCTATATAGGTTTAGGGGATCTAAGAAAAAATATGAACGACCCTGATTCGTTGTTGTGATCGAACGGTTGCGATCAAATGTTTGATTTATATTCGACGGTCGTGATCTGATTTCGATACTTTTTTATAATAGATAAAAAAATATATACACAGAATAACATATATAAGTTCAAGCTTTTTTAAGCTTAAAAAAACATGAGCTGTTTCTCTCACAATACATGTCGGAATTAGACAAATAATGTATGCATTTTGTAGTAAAAAATGAGATCTACAACTTTCATGTTGAACATTCTTTCAAAATTTCACGGTTTGGCCGGAATCCCGCCCGAAAGATTGCTGAATCGAAATAAATATAATAATAATAAATTTCAAAATTCGAGCCAACAACCTTTCTGGCCAGATTCCGGCTAAATCGTGCAAATTTTGAAAAAATGCTCAACATAAAAGTTGTAGATCTCGTTTTGGCTATAAAATGTATATATTATTTGTGTAATTCCGACATGTATTGTGTGAGAACCAACTCAAATTTTTTTAGCCTGTGCATGTCACTCGTATATATATATATATATATATATATATATATATATATATATATATATATATATATATATATATATATATATATATATATACAAGTGACAGTGCACGGGGGGCCCCCCGTGCCCTCCGCGACAGTACATAGCTCGGGACGGTGGGCTTCGCTTGCCCCCCGGCGGGCTTCGCCGCCCAGACTTTTTGATTCCCAAATCGAAGGTCACGGAGGCTCTAAATCAAATAAAGATCAACATGAAGGTTGTTCGGATCGCCGAGATCTACAACTTTCATGTTGATCACTTTTCGATTTAAAGCCTCCTTGACCCCTAAAATCTCTTGCCCGCATATGAACGGGTCACGAAGGCTCCAAATCAAAAAATGATCAACATGAAGGTTGTTCGGATCGCCAAGATCTACAACTTTCATGTTGATCACTTTTCGGTTTGAAGCCTCCTTGACCCCCAAAATCTTATACCCGCATATGAACGGTTGGGATTACTTTGGAGGGCCTCATTGTTACACCGTGCAATCCTATTAGCTGCCCATATTCTTTTGTATTTCCGCGCAGCGCTTTTTGGACAAAAAAACGTGCTACTCGGAAAAATGAAAAAAGCACCCCCTAAATAGCATTTTTAGAAAAAGTGGTCAACATGAACGTTGTAGATCTCGACGAGATCTACAACGTTCATGTTGACCACTTTTTCTAAAAATGCTGTTTAGGGGGTCTATTTTCAAAAGGCGCGAAAGGAGGTCCGCGCAAAAAAAAAATCGTAATATTTACCGGGCGGAACCCCCTTCGCGCCTTTTGAAAATAGACCCCCTAAACAGCATTTTTAGAAAAAGTGGTCAACATGAAAGTTGTAGATCTCGTCGAGATCTACAACTTTCATGTTGACCACTTTTTCTAAAAATGCTGTTTAGAGGGTATTTTTTCCGTATTTCCGGGGACCGCGTTTTTTAGAGCAAAACGCGCTGCGCGTTTTTGCATTAATCTGTATATATATATATATATATATATATATATATATATATATATATATATATATATATATATATATATATATATATATATATATATATAAGTTTCATGTTGATCAACATGAAAGTTGTAGATCTCGGTGATCCGAATCAACTTTCATGTTGATCACTTTTTGATTTGGAGCCATCTTGAACCCGATTTGGGCCCCGAAATATGGGACGGCGGACGCTTTACTGTAGCAGTTCCGCCGCCCCAGATTTCGGGGCCCAAATCGAGGTCCAAGAAGGCTCCAAATCAAAAAGTAATCAACATGAAAGTTGTTCGTCTCGCCGAGATCTACAACTTTCATGTTAATCACTTTTCGATTTGAAGCCTCCTTGACCCTTGCCCGTACGCCCGTACGCCCGCACTAGAGTAACCCCCTATATATATACATATATATGTATATACGAGTGGCAGGCACGGGCCTCCGGCCCGATGACCACGCGCCACAGTACCCGGCAGGCGACGGAGGGCTTCGCCCGCCACCCGCTGTTGCCCGCTTATTAATAATTATAATATTTATAATAGTATTTATAAAATTTATAATAGTATTTATAAAATATTATAATATAATAAATAAATGCGGGTGATAATTATAGTATTTATTAGCGTTTTAAGAACCGGACCGGACCGGCCGGTTCGACCGGTCGGACCGCCGACCGGTCCCCCCGGGCGGTCCGGGCAGGTTCTTAAAACCAGCTCTGCCGAAAACCGGCCAGAAATCGGAACTGCGTCTTCTATGTTCAATTTTTATGAAAAGTGTTCAACATGAAAGTTGTAGATCTCAATGATATCTACAACTTTGATGTTGAATACTTTTTTATTTGAAATCGTTTAGGCCCCCGAATTGCTACCCGAAAAACAATAGGTGCAAATCGGGCGTCTAAACGGCTTCAAATCAAGAAGTGTTCAACATAAAAGTTGTATATATCGTCGAGATCTACAACTTTCATGTTGAACACATTTCATAAAAATGATAGCAGTAGACGCAGTTCCTAAAGACGCGAATTATAAAACAGACGATTTTAGTCCCACACTGCCCAAATTTTTGAAATTAGCGGGTTTAAATATAGGTTTCCATATCAAGTGTTTGAAATCATCAGTTTAGCGGGCTTCCTGTGTTTGTGGGCTGGTGGGCCTGCTGGCGTGCTGCCTGGCGGGTCTGCCATTTGGTTTTGCAAAATCAATTTTAAAATTATTTCACATAGGTTTAGGACTGTCCTAGTGTAGGTTTAGGAGGCCTACAAAAATTCTGGATAGAAGGTTGATTTGATCGAACGACTGCTGACTAATACAACAAGATCGGACGGCCGAAATATTTTATGTGAATTTCGAACTCATGCTATTTGCAGACCTCCATATTTCTTTATAATATGCTATAGATAAATAATATTACATATTATTGTTGCGGACTAACTCGATGCTCTGGTCGGACAGGTTGTTTCTTGTACCGCCTTAGCTCTCGGAGCGATCGAGCGCGCACACATCCAATGAAAATGAGAAGTTGACACAAGGTGTGATGACGTGGAAAAACCCTTCAAATGGGTAAAAAATCACGTGACTGGGTCTGTGTCGGTCAAATTCCACTAGCTTCTGCAGATTACAATGTGTTGGAGAATCGGTGCGACAGGCCGCTCCCGATACAGTGTGGGGGAAGAGGGAGAGGCTATGACTCCCTGCGGGCAACAGGCTGCGCCGCGGGAGTGACTCAGACGTTAAAATGCGAAGGATGCTCATGGTGCTCTGGCGCTTGGGGCAGTACACGTTTGCTTACAATGAGTGTCTTCTTCCTTTGGCTCGCTCAGGGACTTGGTCGTTTTTCTGCTAGCAACAGGCTGGTGGTGCGCTGGTGGCCGCTGGTGGTTCACGGCGGCTGAAGGCTGCCTCGGTGGAGGAGAGCCTGGCAGAGCTGTCACCTGAGGTAGGAGATGACCAGGACCCGAAAAGTCCCTAATGAGGAGGCCCTGTGGCTCTTTTTATAGCCTCCGGGAGAGGATCATGACGGCCCCCACCACTAATATAGTGGGTTAGTGAGTGGTTACCCTCCTGATCGAACGGCGAGGAGAGCCTCCCCCTGATCGGACGGTGGGGAGGTCGTCCACGGCAACGAGCGGCCATGGCGGCGGAGGTGGCAGGCCGGGCAGCCGGCGGCGGGGGCGGCCAACCTGGTGGTTGGCGGCAGCGGCCTGCCGTGGGCCGGCCGCGGCTTGCTGTGGCGGGACCGGCCTGGCCTAGCTGCGGCCACGCCGGCGGCGGCTAGCCGGACCACCTCCCGCGGCGCACGTGACCGGGTGTGAGAAAATGAGAAGTTGACAATGAAAATGAGAAGTTGACACAAGGTGTGATGACGTGGAAAAACCCCTCAAATGGGTAAAAAATCACGTGGTCGGGTCTGTGCCGGTCAAATTCCACTAGCTTCTGCTGATTACAATATGTTGGAGAATCGGGGCGACAGGCCGCTCCCATTACAGTGTGGGGGAAGAGGGAGAGGCTATGACTCCCTGCGGGCAACAGGCTGCGCCGCAGGAGTGACTCAGACGTTGAAATGCGAAGGATGGTCCTGGTGCTCTAGCATTTAAAGCGGCACACGTTTGCTTGCAATGGGTGTCTTCTTCCTTTGGCTCGCTCAGGGACTTGGTCGTTTTTCTGCTAGCGATGGGCTGGGGGTGCGCTGGTGGCCGCTGGTGGTTCATGACGACTGAAGGCCGACTCGGTGGAGGAGAGCCTGTTAGAGCTGACACCTGAGAAAGGAGATGACCAGGACCCGAAAAATCCCGAATGAGGAATCCCTGAGACTCTTTTTATAGCCTCTGGGGGAGGATCATGGCGGGTCCCACCACTAACGTAGTGGGTTAGTGGGTGATTACCCTCCTGATCGGACGGTGAGGAGAGCCTCCCTCTGATCGGACGGTGGGGAGGTCATCCACGACGACGGGCCGCGACGGCGGCGGAGGTGGTCGGCCTGGCAGCCGGCGCCGGGGGCGGCCGACCCGGTGGCCGGCGGCGGCGGCCTGCCGTGGGCCGACCGCGGCGAGACCAGCCGGCTGGTCGTGGCTAGGCCGCCGGCCTACCGTGGCCAGGCCAGCGACGGCTAGGCGAACTGTGGTCGGCCGCGGCTAGGCCGGCCATGGTTGGCCGCGGGTAGGCTGGTGGCCTGCCGCGGCTAGGCCGGCCGTGGTCGGCAGCGGCTAGGCCGGCCGTGGTCGGCAGCGGCTAGGCCGGCCGCGGCCGGCCGCGACTAGGCCGGTCGTGGCTGGCCGCAGCTAGGCCGGCCGTGGTCGGCCGCGGGTAGGCCGGCCGTGGGTAGGTCGGTGGCCTGCCATGGCCAGGCTGCCGACGGCCTAGCGCGGCCGGGCCGCAGCGAGGCCGAAAAAGGGGGACGACCGACGGCGGTGGTCAGGCCGCCCGACGTCGGCGGCCTACCCGACGGTGGCAGTTCTCCTCCATGGGGAGAGGGAGTGGGTCGCCCCCCCCCCCCCATGATTTTCTCATCATGAGAGTTCATGGGGGGGGGGGGGTGGTTCACCCATGATCCACTCTAAGAGTAGATCATGGGGGGGGGGGGCTTTTTCCCTATAAATGATGGTGGAACCCATCAATTATATATACGAGTGATAGGTACGGGACTCCGGCCCGATGGTTACGCGCCACAGTACCCGCCCGACGATGGCGGGCTTCGCCCACCTCCCACAGCGAGTGCTCGACACGGGGCTCCGCCCCTACGGTCAAACGCGATAGCACCCGCCCATCGACGACGGGCTTCGCCCTCCCCCGGCGGCCGTGCCCGCAACATATACAGGCGGTGAGTGATCAGGCGTTGAGCGCACTCAACGCCTGTTGAGTGATCTGGCGTTGAGTGCACTCAACGGCTGTTGAGTGATCAGGCCGCCCGAAAGCTTCGAGCACGGGCGTAGCC
This sequence comes from Platanthera zijinensis, assembly GCA_039513925.1. Lineage (NCBI taxonomy): Eukaryota > Viridiplantae > Streptophyta > Magnoliopsida > Asparagales > Orchidaceae > Platanthera > Platanthera zijinensis. The sequence goes on from CM077093.1 coordinate 2,041,236, forward strand.
CGTACGAAGAAGCTCATATAAGTTTAAGTCCAGCAAGGTGTTTTCTGCTTGAGATGTTCTGGGGTATTTCAATTTAAGCTTGAACAAAGTTGATTTTGAGTGAAATTTTTATAAAGCTTGGATAGTGAAAAAATCGTCGGAAGGAAAAAATAGTTGAGTGCAGCAGTAGCAGTCGAATAAATAATAATTAATTATAGGAAAAATTTTGATTTCAGTCCCACAAATATGGGTACTATATGATTTCAGTACTTAACGTTAGTAGCATTTGATACAATTCGTCGATCGGGGCTGATAACATGCCAAAATCATCGAGCTCCGCACGACGATCTTCGTCGAGCCCAGGTCGACTCTCATCCTATTTTCTCAAATTCCTTTTTGGGATATTACAATTCTCCCCTCCTTACAAAAATTTCATCCCAAAATTTGTATACAGCACCCAGAATACAGTAACAAATATGTTATAACATACATTTTCTTCAACAAAAACGTTACAACATTTTTAAACAAATGATTCGAGAAATTCAACATGCATGGTTTGCTCATGTCCCATATTAGCTCCCACGGCCACAGTTGTCCCACCGGACCTAGACCATCCCGAATGTCTTGTTCCGCAGCTGTTTAACCGTCGTATCCTCGATCCGAATGAGCCTAACCTTCGTAGTTAGCCAAGACTCGACCGGTACGCGATCACTCGCTGGCACCCTCACATCACAGAGCCCTCATAAAACATATTTTTGCCTAATGACCGCAGCCGTACAGTTACAGTCCATGGTTTAAGATTCTGAAATAGCCAATGCAATAAATTTGTATGAAATTGACAGTAAAAAAAGGTATGACCGAACACTTAGGCTGGATGAGATGGTTAATTCTCTAATTTGAAACCTAAATGTCCATTTCTTAAATTACAAATAATTTGAAGTGAACTTACCCGATGTCGCAGAAACATGCATTTGAGGAACAATATGCAATGACGACATAATAGACCATGTTTAGCCCTGCAAAAAGAAGAAATGAAAGGAACTTCCAAATTGCATATGTATAAGCAGGAACAAAATGGAGAAGAGGAATAAAGACTGAACCTGGACAATGACTTTGGAAAGGAGTTTTTTGAATACAACATTTTTTGTATATGTGCCATGATGTCCGGGTAGAGTGCCATCTTTGACCAAAACTTTTGTGTTTGATGCAATTACTCCTCTTGATAAAGCAACATAAAGTTAACCATGGGAAAAAACATGAGAAGGCAAGTAGACGCCAACATGCTTGATTGTTTGTCTCCTGAGATTTGTTTATGGTTAGAGCAAAGCTTAAACGGATTGAAAATTGCTTGCGAGTTAGCTCAAAATGCATTTTGAGATCTTCAACATTTTTGAGTGGTACGCGGGGAAGGAAAACTGGCGTGCCTTTATGTTATCCCGTAAGTATTTCCGCTTCAATAACACTTGCTTGAAAAATGTCAGGCAAAGAAGTCCTGAACCATTACAAAGGACAATTCGAGGGTTTAAATTTCGCAAAAGCATGATGGGGGCACCTATTTTCAAAGATAATTTGGTGCGGGGGAAGAATACCTGGTGAGATGCTGTTCAAAAACTCTTGCGGGTATAAATTATACCTATCATCATGAACAGAATCGAAAGAGTAGTATGTAATTTCATCTCCAGGGAATATTTTGAAACATTGTTCATTTAACTTAGTCACATCTTCATTTAACGGAGTAAACAATGCTCTGCTTTCCCAATAATCAGAGGTATTCATGTAAGATGCAATATCACAGAATATGTTGTTGATAAGTACATTGATTGAATGCTCACCTTCCCATGAAATAATCATTGAATCAGGAACACGGATCATATCATCATCGCATGTAGGTTCATCACCGTTTCCAACTCGAAGCAGAAAATTCGAGAAATATTGATCATTTAATGCCCGCATATTTTCGGTCAATGAAGGTACTTGTACAACTGACCACAAAGGTGATTTTACTATGCTGGAATTGATAATTTGTGCCTTAGTTCCGTTAATTACGACAGACAGGAACCTGTCGAAAATCCCCTCCCATGATTACAACTTTACCACCAAAAGATTGGTTTATCTCAAGAACATCTCGCAACGATCGATCAACAGCCTCAAATGCATGTTTGTGCGAACATTGGCGCCTCATCCCACAATATAGCCGAACACTGTTGTAAAAGATTTTTTTTAGCTCCGATAGCTTGGCAAATTTACAAAATGAGCCTGCTTCCAAAGGAATTGGAATTTTGAATTTCAAATGTGTTGTGCTTCCACCTGGAAGAAGAGTCGCAGGAATTCCTGATGATGCTGTCGCAAGCACAATATGACCATCTTGTCGTAAATTCACAATTATAGCTTTGTATAGAAATGTTTTCCCAGTACCTCCAGGGCCATCTATGAAGAAAAGACCACTTCGTCATTGTGTAATAGTTTCAATAATAGTACATAAGACATGTCTTTGATTGGCATTTAAAGAAGATGCAGAGCTTAGATCCGTATATGAGATTGGTATTGAGAGTTCATCTTCAATTAAGCCTGAGAAGCTGTTAATATTTTCAAAGACTGCAGATATTTGCGGGATATCAAACTGTTTGATGCTTTTCTTATGTTGTTGTAGAGTGTAATTTATTTCATGAAGAATCTTGTTCAGAACATATAAATCACTAATAGAAGTGGAGGAAACATAATCTTCAGTCATTGCAGTATAATTGTCATTCCACAATTGTCTAACTTCTGTAGGATTGCAGCACAGCAAAATTATAGTAAATAAATTCCTCAGTGCTGACGGCATTTGGAATTCTCTGGCCTCGCGCATACAATTATGCAAGTTATTGTCCTGTTCAAGTAGACCACAATGCTCAGCGGTTTCTTTAAATGTTAAGTGGATAGTAGTACCAACTGTCATCAGATGTTCAAAACATTTCGGGCCTCGAATATGATTTAGAAGTATTCGTAGATAAAACCTTTCACCTTCAGAAGGATGTACAGAATAAATTCGGCCAATAACCTTTTGGCGTCGTCTTCGCTTATGCCAAGTTCTGGAAGTCAAATTCCATGTGTAGCGTTTAGGAAATTCACAGTACAGATAATTGAGTGTTTCTTGTTGGGTCGCATAAACCCTAAAAAATTTCGTTAACATTGTCCTCGAATTGCGTTCGTTTGCAAGGACATTGTTAACAAAGTCAGTAGTGAGAAACTGGACTTGATGCTTATTAAGCAAATGAATCTGCAGACGAATAACTGAAGGGTATGTCTGGTACATACCAAATTTGAATATCTTCCTAAATGCTTCTTGTGGGCATATCCATCGGTCATTTACGTATTGAGATACTTCATTATGATCTGGAACAGGTTGAACATGGAATGCAATGAAATCCGGTCCTTTGTGAATGTATTTATATAAATATTTTATACTTTTAATACTGCTACAAATCTCAACGTCGATATGACAATCATATTTTAGCAGAAGTCATGGATTATAAGGAACAACCCATCGATTGTCAACAACAAAATCTTGAGCGCGTTGCAGTGCAAATGATCGTCCATTTTGACGGCGCCGATAAATTGGGCATGAGTCTGCTCCTTGCAAGGTATGCTCCGCAAAGTTTTTTGGGTAACCCTTTTTGCAATTATCATGTTTCATGCAAGGGGCATGACGGTTTATATGACCGCACGGGCCATGAATCATACGCCGCACAACAGTATTGTATAATTCAGGTTCATGTTCAACATGAGGAAGCTCAGCTCTAATAATTTTGTCATAATCATCTGGAGTTTATTTTATCACATGCATCCAAAATAATCAGCATATGAACATGCGGCAATCCTCTTTTTTGAAAGTTGGAACTCAATTACATGAACATGACTAATCGTTTTGCCCAAAATATGTTTATGGAAAAGATCTTGCTTTAACTTGTCATATTTAGCATGAAATATTCGGGCAACTAAATCAGGACGATCTTGTGGGATTTGGCCTGGATAAAGTGCTTCCGTAATTTATTGCCAATTAGAGTTGCAAGTCCTTGTTAAAAATATATCTGGTCTACCATAATGCCGGACAACAGTCATTGCATCTTGATAGCGTTGGTTGCATCTTGATAGCATTGGTACATGTCGCGAGGACTTCCAATAAAAGAGGAAGGCAATATGACGCGTTGATCGATATTTGTGTTAGAAAAGAACATTACGCAAGAGCTTAAATTAATCATCTTCATAAAATAAAACGTCTATGATATGAATTGAGAATGTGTATACCTCCACTATTTTCCTCAGCATTGAGACAATCCTGCAAGCCGCTGTACAATTCAGCTCAAATATTTTTCTGATTTTTTTTATCCATCGCAGTTTCTGAGTTTCAATCTTAATATAGTTGTCAACAACATAGTTGATTGACAATCCGTGCAACGGTATTGACAAAGTTGTTTGACGATCTTAAAATATGATTAATATGGAGTCAAATATGGTTTTAAGGGAAATAGTAAACCATGACAAAAGTGTAAAGTTTTTTTGCAAACCTAAAGCACGTATGAGTAATAGTCACAACAGCTAACATGACGATTATTCAGTCCTTTGTATTCAGCTAACTAACCATACGTGCCATGTGGGAGGAGTAATAGATATTGAAGCTGATCATAATAATCAACAAATTCTTGAACAGTAACAAATCACCTTCAATTGTCTGAACAATTATATTTCGTTCATTTGATTCAAGATACTCTTCAGCACCAACAATTATAACAGCAACTTGCGATGCAATTGACAATGTATATTATTGTTGAGCAGTTGGCATTTCCCTGATGACTAATCTGCATCTAGTAATATCTTCCTGCTGAGCTAATCATCGGAATGTTGATACAAATGGATTACATATGTCCAGAATCCTTCTAAGTTTTTCAAGCAACGCACGATCCAGCTCAGCGTTTTCTTGTAAGCGATGGTCTGTCTCATGTTCAGTATCATATATATATAGTTGCAGGTACCTAGGTCTTGTGTTTACAGCAGGCAAAAGAGATCCTATTCGGTGATATATTGCTCCATGCGCCTGAAATGTATAAATGGCGTGTTGATCTGCTGCCAATGTTTCATCTAATTTAACACCCATAGAAGTAAAAGAAAAAAAGTTGTTATATGACCGAATGTATCTTCTAAAATATCGGCTTTCAGTAGAATCACTGATGTATAAATTGTAGAGCTCATTCAGAACAGGTATATTTGGAATTTGTACTCTTCAATTATTGTAGCACATAGTTGATGTTTCACCGTCAAATAATCTAGCACGACAATAATAACAGAAATGTGGTCGCTGCAGCTGCAAACAAACAATTTGACCAACTGCATCGGATATGCGAGCTATGTTGTGGTTTAGGGCACGTCGATTTGTAAAAATAACACGATCATCCGAGCTTTCGTCTTTTGTGCTTTCATGTTGCTGAACGGGCATTGCTGGATCAACATGCAGATGGAAATAAATGCACGTATTAAACCAACAATACAGAAATCTGTATGTAGTATTTTAGGGAAAACAAACCTTGCAGCTGCGGATGATGAAGTATGTTTTGTTGTGATAGTTGTGCTGTATTTTGCTGTATGTTTGAGCATGATGTTTGTATAGAATTTGGCTGTAATGAGTTTGCAGCAACAGTCGTTGCAGTAATACGATTACATGAGTCAGAACATAACAGTGCAATAATTAGATGCGGTGTGGATGGCTGTCCAATTTGAGGTGTTCGCATAGCACGAAAACACGATGAGGACTGAACATCTGTCAATGTATATCTATGCACAACACCGTTTTCCGCATATTTAACTTTTGATATGCAATAACATTACGAAGAGGCAATACTTAGTCTTATTTAGTAGTATTTATAAAGAACAGATAGTAGCGAAAATTTCATACTTACCTTGTGTCATGTTTGATCGTATGCATTCATTGTTGGAAGTCGATGCAAGCGTAGTAGTCTAGGGTGAAGGTGCAGAAGCGGATTGTACATCAGAGTTTTGATATTGTAATTGCGTGCTTTGTTGCCGTAATTGTTTGCGACGTCTTTGAGCAGCAGCACGCCAAATTTCTCTTTGGTGTTCTTGTTGTGTTTCTGTCATCTGAGCTCGCCTGGCTCTCTAACGGGATCGATTGTATGCTCGTTGTGCCTCACGCTGTTCTTCTGTCATGTGCGCTCTTCTTTCTCGTTGACGAACTCGATTAGAAGCTCGTTGAGCAGCACGTTGTGCTTCCGTCATCTGTGCATTTCTCCTTGATACATAAGATTGATTGTGCATACGGTGCATTGCGCGTTGTTCATCAGGCATAGATGTTCCTCTGGTTCTAACAGTAGGCTGATCAGTCTCATGCAATTGTTCCATTGCACATAAGTTGGTTGTCACTGCACCTAAGCTGGTATAAAATATGAGGTTGATTGATAATCACAACATTCAATGTTTCAATGTGCGTGAAGCGTGACCGAGAGCAACATATCTTCACAGAGCATTTAGCAACTCCACCACTTAAAAACTGGACAAACAATTTTTAGTACAAAGTAATCATTAATCGAGAGAAAATAAACCTTTAAATTGATATTAAATGAAACAAATAAATCTTTAAAATTGATAGTTACAACAGATGGAGGGTTGAGAAGAGAGGTTCTAGGCGATTGGCGACGAAGAAGAAAAACAAATGGAAGAACAAAACATTTGAAAACAAATCAAACAGTAACCACAGTTTCGTATTGTTCATCCAAATAAAAATTGGAGAAGAAAAACAGTGATTTGAAGCTTTACCTTAGATTTGGGTGCGATGCTGAGCCACCAGAAGAAGAGCTGAAAGGAGAATCAAAACGGTGAGGAGAGCTTCTGGCTGGCCGACGGTGAAGAAGCGAAGAGCGGATCGAGCGGCAATCAGCAGAGGCGGCAATCAGCGGAGGCGGCAATCAGCAAATGCTTCACCTTAGATTGGCGTTGGGACGGCGTGGATGAGGGATTCAGTGAAGCGGTCTAAGCGAAGGAATAGCGACTGGAAGATGAGAAGGTTATTTTACGCAATGTTCTATTGACGCAAGTGTAAATTTTTTTTAATAAATATAAATACATCACATTATTGACGGACACATGGGACACAGTAGAAGTTGTAAAAATCTTTATATATAAGTATAAATATATATATATATATACCATATTATAAAGAAATATGGTGGCCTGCATATAGCATGAGTTCGAAATTAGAGGGTAATTAGGTGGCCGTCGGATTTCAGATTTTTGATCATGAACCGTTGGATCAAACCAACCCTCTATCCAGACTTTTTTATAGGCCTCTTAAACCTACTTTAGGACAGTCCTAAACCTACTATAGGATAGCAAAAAAACTAGCTGACCTACAACCGGCGAGCCCGCAAACAACCCGGAAGCCCATCCCGCAAAAACCTGCAAGGAAGGCCGCACACAAGTCAGCCAGCCAACATTACTTCAAATTCTGTATGCGGAATATTGAATATATACTCGTATAAATCCTAAGAATGGATGGTGTGGGACTAAACCCGCCTGTTTAGGCACGGAAATCAGATTTTTCGGGGCCCAATATGAGGGTCAAGGTGGCTCCAAAACGAAAAGTGGTCAACATAAAAGTTGTAGATCTCGGCGATCCGAACAACTTTCATGTTGATCACTTTTTAATTTGGAGCCTCCTTGACCTTCGATTTGGGACCCGAAAAGTCTTGGCGGCGAGACTGCTACAGTAAAGGCACGGAAATCAGGTAATATAATAATATATATATAAAAAACAGCCCGGGTGCGGGCGAAGCCTGCCGTCGCCGGTCGGGTACTGTGGCACGTGGCCATCGGGCCGGAGGCCCGTGCCTGTCATTCGTATATATATATATATATATTTATGTATAAAAACACCGCCTGCAAAATAATATATATTTATATATATTTAAAGGATGCGGTTTTATTAATAACATAAATTTTTAATTAATTATAATAATTATTTCCTTAAATTTTTTTAATGCGGGTGGAGCCCGCCGTTCTAGAGCGGCGGCGGGCCCCCGTCGGTGAAGGCCGAGGGCGGGCGGAACCCGCCGCTGAAGGTCGAGTACTGTCACGCGGGGCACGGGGGCCCCCGTGCACTGTCACTCATGTGTATATACACACACGGAATAATGGAAATACACATAACGCGCATTTCGAAAATTCCGCACGAGGCTTGCTGTCCATGAACGTGCGTGACAGAACTAGCAGATGCCATCTCTCCTTTTACTGCCTCCATATCCTCTCTAGCTGCGCAAGTTTCTGCTCTCACTGCTGCTCCCTCTTCAAAAAGGGGTCTGACTTCAGTTACTACTGAGCCAAGGCAGGGGGAGATACTCAATGAAGAAGCAACAGCAGCTGCACCAGCAGAACCAACAGTAGTACCAGCAGCAGCAACAAGTGCTGATATGGAAACAGATTTCATGAATTTTCTTGAATCTGATATGGAAACAGATGATGCAGAAACAACAGCCTCAGTAGCAGATGTAAATAACATTTATTATTGTATAAATATTATAGTGTCAAATACTCAAGAGATCACTTTGCCAGAGATTCTGCCTGGAAGGATTTATTTCATTAATCCCAAAGTGAATCTAGCAGCTTTGCTAAAAGTATTTGGGTCATATATTTATTTCTGTCTTTCCTTCCCCATTCTATCATCTAAAGCCATAGTGTGCTATACCTCTCCTGCTAGCTCAGAGATGTTAGGCACTATAAAGATAACTTTGACAGCTCCTCCAGCAAATAAGTCTGATGATCAGACATCTAGCTCTCCTGGGGCATCCTATGTTATGGATGATGGCCCTCTCCCTAATCTTGATGATATTATAGCTCAAGACATTGCTATGGAAACTGAAGCAGTCCATGCTGAAGTTGTCCCTACTCTAGGAAGTAAAGAAATTCCCGAAGATACAATAAGACAAATTGATGAAATGTATGATAATCCACAAGAATCAGATGATGATGATGATGATGATAATGATTCTGATGAGGATACAAAGAAGAAGAAAGTTTCTAAAAAGAGAAAAGCTTCTCCACCTCCTGCCCCAAAACCCAATCCTACAAATGACACACCATACTATATTATGTATAATATTACCCCCTATAAGGGTATGCCAACATGGATGTGGCTATCAAAAAATGATCAAAAGGCAAGGAAGAAGAACAAAAGATACTCCCCTCCACCTCAGAAGTTTAAGAGAGGTCCTCGTCCTCCTCCTCCTGCTGGTGCCTCAGGAGCCACTTCTCAAAGTTCAGATGTATCTTCCAAGCCTACATCCTTCACCAGAACATATCAAAGGCAAGAAAGGTCATCCAGACATCAATCTCAAAGTGGCAGTCAGTAGTAGAGAAATACAAGTTCAGCTGAGCAGATAAAGGAAATAGTTTACCAAAAGCCTTCATTTTCTCCTCCTCAATATCAAGCTCCTCAACATCAACCCAGAAGGTATAATGAATCTTATAAGCCTAAAGGGAAGTTCAGTGAAGCTCCTCCTCCTAAATCTCTATACACTCAAAGTGATGAAAGGCAAGAAGTGACAAGTTTCCAAGCACAATCCACCCAATTAAAGTCTGTTACCTTACTACCCCCACAAGATGATCAACCATCTGTTAGTCAGGATGTTGATCCCAACTTTAGGATGGCTAGGATCCAAGAGTTGATTGGTCTGTCACAAATAAAGAAGGTTAGAGAAGAATGAGAAGATCCAACTAAGTTTACTACTATGTCTTCATACAGAGAGAAAGAGCTGGATAGACTTCAAGTAAGCAAGAAAGTGTTTAATCCTGCAGAATATATGACAATACACCCAGAGGCTGTAGTACCCAGAACCTCTACCCTGACAGTGATTGGAGCAGCAGATATGTACACAACAAAGAAAGATGCTGCTAATCCTAACAGGGAAATCATCTTTACTCAGCCTGGGGATAAGAGCAAAGAAGCAAAACCGAAGGAGAAGAAGCAGAAGAACTAGAACCTGAACTGCTATATGTTTGTGGTATATTTTTGATAAACTATGTTTTATGTTACAAAGCTAACTATGTAAATATATCTGCTAGGTTCACTAAGTTAGGATATGACCAAACATGTATAGACCAGAGTCATGGTTGTGTCCTAGAGTCTAGGTCAAGTCCTTAGAGTCAACAATACAAAGGATCAGCCTCCAACACTGCCAGAGACTCAAGACTTAGAGAAAATTCAAGAATTAGAAAAAGAGTTCTACGTTCGTCGATCTCAGGTCGACGAAAGTCGTGCTCAGCTCGACGAACTCAGAGATAATTCTTTGAGATGAGCTCGACGAACTTTGCTCTCAGCTCGACGAACTCTGGACAAAGTCACTCAACGCCAGATAATGTCTCGACACTCAACGCCAGATAATGTCTCGACACTCAACGCCAGATAATGTCTCGACACTCAACGCCAGATAATGTCTCGACACTCAACACCAGAAGACATATTAAATATTCTAAGTCCAGAATGCAAACTCAGCTCGACGATCTTGGACTCCAGCTGGACGAACTCAGTTCTCAGGACTCAGTTCGACGATCTTGGATCTCAGCTCGACGAACTTGGTGCATAGAATAAGAAAGTCATCAAGCAGCAGTCAGCCATTCAGGGGTCGACGATCTTGGAACTCAGCTCGATGAACAACAATTCTTAGCTCGACAAACTGTGGACTCATGTCGACGAATCCAGACTTGGCTGTTTTCCTCTCCTGTTCCTATTTTATTGCAATGATTCCTGAGTAATTAATGCTCTAATATTCTCTGAATATTACCGTTAGAAAAGAGCATTAATTATGGTCTTCATCGGGATTATTATCTGTCGTTTTTCTAAGGGATAGTTGGGGAAACAAATCAATGCCAAATAATTTCAAGGCCGTCAGCATTAATTGTAGGAAGAATTTCAAAATTCAAATGGACTTCCACATGGAAAATATGAATATATAGATTTCCCTTCTTCCTGTAGGAGGTACAACACACAAGACAGAAGAGTAATAAAAATACAGAATACTCGAGACACAGAAAATCAATCAGTCAAGAAATCAACTACTGCTAGACCAGAAGAAGAATAAATTTCTGAAGAAGAAGAACAATCATCCAAATCAAGAGTCTTCTTCTGTCATTCTCTCAGGAATCTTCAATAGGACAACTACTACTGCATCTGTCAAGAAGTTCTCGAAGTTCTTTTGGTTGAAGTTGAAAGCCTGAAGGCCTATCACCTTGAAGTAAAGCTCTATTTAATCCTGAACAAACTCAGTATCTCAGGGGGAGCTTTTGTCACCATCAAATTCACAAGTCTTCTCAATTGTTTGAGAAAGAGAAGACACCATCACTCTCTCACCCCCTCTGTAAAAAGGGTTATCTACTCCCTTCAAAAGTGATTTCTGGTTGCAAGTCTCCTAACCAAAAGACTTGAGGTTTGGTTTTTGAGCACCTTACCAAAAGCTCATTGGTGTCAGTCACCTAAATAAAAACCTGAGTGGATTCCTACCAGGGTGGTAGAAGAGTGGATGTACCCAAGTTGGGGAACCACTATAAAGTTCTTGTGTTGTCTGATTGCCTTTTTTCTTTTGTTCTTACTATGGCTGTGTTAGTTAGGATACTGTTATTTTTATTAGTCTAATCTACTGTGTTGTGATATATCACCCAAGTTTTAGAACAAGTTATCTTGTTCAACAAAAAGAGTTAATCACCAAATATACTCTATTCACCCCCCCCCCTCTAGAGTATATTAGATCTAACCCTCACTTCCAGACGGGAACAGGCTTGGCATGAGGTCCTGGGCCGTGATCTCCTGGCAGCCTTCCACCAGTACCCTCGTGTCCTTCATAATTTTCAAGGTACACTCAGCGGACTCAATCGAGTTGATCCGCAGCCGTTCAGCAACCTCCGCCTCGCCAAAGATCCTCGACATCTTGTACGGGAAGGGAGGCTTGCTGCCACCTGGGGGAAGGAAGGCGTCCGCCTGGCGGATGATCTCGCTGTCGAGTCCTTTGATCCGGCCCTTCAGCTTTCTGTTGTCCTCCTCCAGCCCGGCGGTGCGAGCTTCCAGCTCGGCGGCGAGTGCCCGCAGCTGGGTGTTTTCCTCTTCCATCCTGATGGCACGAGCCCGCAGCTCGCTAGCGGCCTCAGCATCCTGTGAAACAAAAGGGTAAGCAAATCTGTTGCAGGAAATGCGAAAAATCTCAAGTAAAAAGAGAAGGAGGTGCCCAGTACTTACCAACCCGCCGACGGCTTTGGCAAGTAAGTCCTCGGCGATGCCGAGTCTCCTCTATCTGTACTTATAAGAAGATTATGAAAATAAAAATTCGCCCAAAATTTTATCTCGTTTCCAAACGATTTTTCCAAAAGTCCGTTTTACAAATTTTATTTCATTCAAACAGTTTTTTTAACAAAACTCCATTTTCCAGAATCATTACGTTTCCTATCAGCAGTTTTGCTTTACGGCCAATAGAATTACCAGAACATGCCAGATGAGAATGACATCATGATGGGGTGGGGAGGCAAGCAGAGGACGTTGAAGCAGAGTAGTAACAATGGCGATGCGAGCAGCATTAGCATCAAGGTTGGGAGATTCGGCCTCTGCTAGAATTTGTTGTCGAATCATATCATACGACTCTGGAAGACAGAGAAGATAACACACAATCAGATGCTCCTGAAACTGTTTGTGTTGTTCAGCAAAATCAACAGAGAAAGAACAATGCTGTAAAATTTCAGCCCCAAGAGCTTGCACCTCCTTGTAAGTAGCAGCAGGAGTTAAAGTGTGGCGAGCAAAAAGATCAGCATATAAAGTGTATATGCGTGAAGTCTGAGTGCCCTTGGCGTATAGAGCAGCAAGATGAGTCTAAGCAGCTTTAACCGTCTCATCATGGTGAATAATAGGAATGCACACATCAGATATATTATTAGCAAGCTATGTCATGGCCAAAGCATCAATGACATCCCAGTCATCAATGGCGGTAGACCCTCGAGCAGGATGGTCATTAGTGAGATGATGATGTTTGAATTGAGACCACAACAAGAACACAAACGAAACACTCCAATCCAGATAGTTTGGGTCAGTCAGCTTGGAAGCAGTTCCAAGATTGCCGGAAGGAGTAAAAGCAACATGTGCGGTTTGAGGACAGGGCACGAACAAAGTAGAATAAGGGAGTTCTGGAGTCTCCATAGAAAAGGCGGACCGAACAAGAAATCCGCGTGGTTAAAAGAGAGGTCGTACCACAGAGTTCGTGGAAACCACAGGAAGCGACCGTCATTGTAGTCCGCAATAGTGATTAAACCTCCACCATGCACACCCTTGGTCCATCAGAGACGTGATCTCACTGATCCTCTTCAAGATATCTTGACTGCTAAAACCAGACCGCCAGAGCTAGTTCACCTAGGTAGACCGCCAGAGGAGACAATCAATCCGCAAGAGCTAAACCGCTAGAACAGAACTCCAGAAGTAGACCGCCAATGTAGTCTGCCAATGGAGATGTATCTCAATTGGTGATGAAGAGTGCTTTGAAGACTCTTTAACAAAGAGGTTGCAGGTTCGAGATCCCTCCTCAACAATGCGTCGTTGCTTAAAAACAGATGCGGAGAGGTTTTGGGGTGCTTGGGCTGCAACCCGGTAACATGCTTGCTAAGAGGCACTGTGGTTGAGTAGAGAGGTGTTACAATAAGATATATAGGTGATAGGCATGAGGCTCTGCCCCAACGACCAACCACAAAAGTACTCCAACCGAGAGACACACTATACATTAATTAATAGTAAAATAGTTATACATCATTTTTAAATTTTTATTAAAAAAATCTTCACCCTCATTAATTAATATCAAATCAATATAATAAAATTGATGAGTTTTGTGATAATTCATCAAAAATACTGTTAAAATGCATAATAGCATTATTTTTCAAAAATATCTCTGATATGTCTAATGAAACCCTATCATAATAGGTGTGAGGGCTTTAGTAAATACTTTTTTGATTTTATGAATTTTAATCATTATTTTTAATTTAGGAATGAAATATAATTACTTTAATGAACATTGTATTTTTTAATATTTAAAAATAAATTATAATGTATATTATTACTTTTCGAACGTACATGGGATTATATTTGGCAATTTTGAATGTTTCGCCAAGGACAAATCCTAGCCCCCTTTTTTTAATTGGCTCATTGTTATGCATATTAATATTTTGCACCTCTTATTAAGGTAAATCAAGTAAGGGGTATGGTGGCCACTTGGCAAACATAAATAGTGTAGATAAAAAATTGATTAGTTTATAAGAGGGAAAGTTATCTGTACCATTGCCATGAATCCTTTTATATGTGTTTGGCTTCTTCATTAGGGCATATTCTCTAGCTAGGTTTTCCTTGGGTGCCTTTATTCTTCCTCGTCTTAGCTTTGTTGGTTATCTTCCACTCCTAGCGGCTTCTTCATGTCGTCTTGTTGTTTGTCTGCTTCTTGCTTCTCTACACGCTTCTTATCTACATCAACAGAGCTCCGCGGTGCGTATGTGGGTCTTGGCCTATTTATCAAATTATGGGAACATATGTTTTATGCGAAGTTTAACAAATGCGAGTTCTTGTTCTCAAAAGTAAACTTTCTGAGACACGTAGCCGATATTTATGCTGACCTTGCAAATATTCAAGCAACACGACAATGACCCAAATGAAAGATGGTGGTTGATGTATATTCATTGGATCAACAAGTTACTAGCGTTAATTCGTGGAAGAACAGATTTTTCAAAAATGCATTGCCACTAATAACGCTTGTTAGCGAGACATTTTTTTTATAGTCCATAGAATGTTAATCTTGGGACACTGACTTCCCACAGTACCAATCTTGACCATTCCCTTTGGACAGGGTGGGTTTCAAATCTACACTTACATCTTGTTGAAACTCGGTTCGGACGGTTAACCGAACAAGCCGCCGCGGCCTGTCTAGCCAGTTCGCCGTGGCCTGACCAGCCAGTATTCTAGCAAGTAGTCGTGTCAGGCTGATGATTCAGAGTGCCAGGAGTCTGTTCGGGCGGTTAGCCGAACAAGCAGCAGCGGATTGTTCTGCCGGTCTTCAAGAGTGCATCTTCGCGGTTAGTAGACAAGCCTCTGACACTTTTGTGAAGTCGTGGAGCTCGAGTCCAAGGTTTATTCTCAGCGGTCTGATGACAACCCGCGGTATGCGGTATAGTATCTTGTCGCAGCTTCAGCGAACTGGTGAGCAGCGTTGCGGGTTGCTAGTTATCTGCAGGAGCGGCTTAGCGACTTATCTGGCAGCCTTACTCTTGTGTCTGGAGTTTTTAATGTTATGGCTTCAATAGTGAGCGGTTTGGGTATGTCAAACCGCTCAGGCTGCCCGACTTGTATTTAGTCCCAAATCGTGGGTTGTATTCTCTCTCCTCTCCCATTTTCTATAAATAAGGGGGCATACCTATGTATTACTTACTTTTTTTTGGAGCAATAAAATTTGCGGTTATTTACCTCTTGTTCGCCATTTTTAACTTGGTATCAGAGCGAAACCGGTCTTGTTGCTCCAGAATTGTGTTGCTCCTCTTGCGGTTTGTTTTTTGAAACCACGCGGGTTGATCCTTTTTCCCTCCCTTCTTCCGGCCTTCTCCGGCTTCTTCCCTCCCGTTTTTTCTCTCTTGTCGCGCGGTTTTTTCCCTTCCTCGCGCGGTTTAGTGCTCTTTCCTTTTTTTGAGAGCCTTCTCTGCTCTTAGGTCACAGTTTCTCCCTGCTGCTGGTGTGTGCTCACCGAGACCGGACGGTTTCTGTTTCTGTTCCCGCGATTTCTTTCCTGGTTGCTTGTTGCGGTTTCTGCTTTGTCCGCGCGGCTTGCTTTTCTTCATGGATACTCTGTCGTATTCTGCTACTTTCCCTGCTCCTTTTTTCTCATGCTTCTCCCTCTGTTTCTTCTTCGGGCAATTTGGGCATGTTGTCCAAACTTACGGGCCCAAATTATCCTGACTGGATTGTGTCGTTTGTTTTTCTGTTACATTCTCAACGCAAGCGTTCCCACTTGACTGACAACCCTCCTCCTATTGGCTCTGATGCTTATGATGATTGGGACGCTTCTGATGCCTTGGTCCGTACTTGGCTGGCCAATAGTTTGTCTGATGAGTGTCTTCCTGTCATTTGTCATGATCATACTGTCAAAGCCGCATGGACTCATCTTGCTGCTTTATATTCTAAAGGGGCTCAGACTTCCGGAATCTACACTCTTTATGCTGATCTTTTTGCTCGCCCTATTATGACACCTGCTGCAGCTTATCAAGAAGTGCAGAGTCTTGGGGCTGAACTTCTTCAACATCGCCCCTTCTCTGCGGATCTTGCCGAGCAACACAAACATTTTCAGGAGCTCTTGGTTGTTTGCTATTTACTTCGTCTTCCTGAGTCTTATGATCTGATTCGTCAACAGATTCTCGACGAAGCCGACACTCCGACTCTTGATGCCATTGTTGCTCGGATTTTCGCTGTTACTACTCTTCTTCAGCGCCCTTTACTTCCTTCTCCCTCTCCTGATCTTGTTGCTCATTCTGCCCGACATGATCATTCTGGTAGTCACGGTGGCCGCACTGGTGGTCGAGGTTTCTCCAAATATCTTTGTTCACATTGTGGCAAGACTGGTCATCTGATTGATCGATGTTGGGTCAAACACCCTCATCTTCATCCTGCTTTTGTTGATTCTGCTAAGAAGTCTACTGCGTCTCTTGCCACTTCGGGTACTGCTCAGTTAGCTACCACAGGTAGGTGGCTTATTGACTCTGGTGCTAATACTCATATGACTGGGAATTCTCAGCTTTTCTCTTCTCTTACTACAAGTACACACTTACCGCCTGTTCTTATTGTTGATGGTTCCCCTTCTCCGGTTCATGGGTCTGGAACTGTGCATGTTACTTCTTCTCTTCAGCTTCGGGACACCCTCTATGTTCCAAATTTTTCCTTGCAATCTTCTTTCTGTTACTGCTCTTTGTAAGCAGTTTGATTGTGAAGCGGTTTTTACTGCATCTACTTGTCTCTTTCAGGTTCCTCAGTCCAAGGAGATGATAGCTGCTGGGACTGAGAGTGGCGGCTTGTTTTATCTTGATACTTCTTCTGCCTTTTCTGCCTCCTCTCTACTTCAATGGCATCTTCGACTTGGTCATCCTCCTCCTCGGATTCTCTATCAGCTTCTGCCTGATTTACCTTGGGGCGAGTCCACTCTTCACTATGACGCTTGTCAGTTTGGGAAACATCATCGTTCTACTTTTCCTGTCAACACAGGGTGCAGTTCTTCTCAGCCTTTTGATATTGTACATTCTGATATATGGGGTCCTGCACCTACTCCTACTGTTGGTAGGGGTAGTTTATATTTTGTGACATTTATTAATGATTTTTCCCGCTGTACTTGGCTGTATTTGTTACGTGACCGCTCTGAACTTTTTTCTATTTTCACTGCTTTTTATAATGAAATTCATACTCAGTTTGGTACTTCTATTAAAATTCTTCGGCCTGATAATGCTGAGTACCTTAGTCATCAGTTTTAATCATTTTGTATTGATCGTGGCATTGTTCATCAAACCACTTGTCCATATACGTCACAACAAAATGGTGTTGCTGAACGGAAAAATCGTCATTTTCTTGATGTACCTCGAAGTCTGCTTACCCACATGCATGTTCCTAAGTCTTACTGGGGGCATGCGGTCATTCTCTCTTGCTTTCTTATTAATCGTATTCCCTCTTCTGTTGTTGGTGGGAAGACTCCCTTTTCTATTCTGTATCCTGATGCGCAACCTTTCCCTTTGCCTCTTCGTGTCTTTGGCTGCACTGCCTTTATTCATTCTCCTTCTTCTACTCGTGATAAGTTGTCCCCTCGCTCAGTTAAATGTGTCTTTCTGGGCTATTGTCCGACTCAGAAAGGGTATCACTGTTATGATCCTATTCTCCGCCGGCAGTATGTTTCTACTGACGTTACTTTCTTTGAGACTATTTCATACTTTTCTCCGTCTTCCTCTACTCTTCTTTCATCCGATGATGCTGTTACTTTACCTATTATTTCTACATCTTCTCCTGAACCTACTACTCTTTCCTCTTTATCTTATGATTCTCCTGCTCTTCCTGCTTCCGCTGATGAGCTGCTGCCCATGGTTCCTAGTGTGTCTACCTCTCCGTTGGGGGAATCTACACAAGTAGACAAGGCTGACCTTGATCTTCCTATTGCTCTTCGGAAGGGTGTGCGCTCATGCACTCAGCATCCTCTTGTTGGTGTGGTGTCTTACACCAGCTTGTCTCCTCGGGCACAGAGTTTTGCTTTCGCTCTCTCGGCTGGTGTTCTTCCAACTTCCTATCGTGATGCTTTCCTTATTCCTCATTGGAAAACTGCTATGGATGAGGATATGAAGACTCTGACTGAATGGGGTACCTGGTCTCTTGTGCCTACTCCTCCCGGTGCTGATATGGTTGGTTGTCGTTGGGTTTTTGTTATCAAGTATCTTCCTGATGGCACTGTTGATCGCTATAAAGCTCGTCTGGTAGCCAAAGGGTTTGCACAGACTTATGGTGTGGATTTCTTTGATACGTTTTCTCCAGTAGCCCGGATTACTACGATTCGTGTTCTTTTTTCAGTAGCTGTGAACAAAGATTGGGCCATCTCTCAATTAGATGTCAAGAATGCTTTTCTTTATGGAGATTTGAATGAGATGGTTTATATGGAGCAATCTCCTGGGTATGTTGCTCAGGGGGAGTCTTAAGTATGTAAGTTGAAGAAAGCCATCTACGGTCTTAAACAGAGTCCAAGAGCCTGGTTTGAGAAGTTTAATGAGGTTATTTCTGTTGTTGGATTTGTTCGGAGCGCTGCAGATCACTCTCTGTTTATTCGGAAGACCTCATCTGGGCTGGTTATTCTTGTAGTATATGTGGATGATATTCTTCTTACTGCGGATGACAAGAAAGGTATTGATATGACGAAAAAGCATCTTCTTCAGCACTTTGTTACGAAGGATATGAGATCTCCTAAGTATTTTCTAGGGATAGAGATATCTCAAAAACCTGGCTCCGTAGTTCTTTCACAAAGAAAATGTGCTTTGGATCTTCTGCAAGAGACATGTCTTCTTAGAACTAAACCTGCCCGGTCCCCTATGGCTGTTGGAGATGACAAATGCTGGAGTGACTCTTCTCCTCTTCTAGAAGATGTCACGAGGTACAGACGTCTGGTTGGTAAACTCATCTATCTGACAGTTACTAGACCAGACATCTGTTATGCAGTGGGAAAAGTAAGTCAGTTTATGCAAGCTCCTAGGGAGTGTAATATGCAATCTGCTCTGAAGATTCTTAAATACATAAAAGGTGCACCAGGTAAAGGGCTCTTATTCCTAAAAAGGGGACATTTGAAGGTAGAGGCTTATTCTGATGCGAGCTACGCAGATGATAAGGGCGACAGGAAGTCAACATCAAGTTTCTGTACT
Organism: Platanthera zijinensis; assembly: GCA_039513925.1. Lineage (NCBI taxonomy): Eukaryota > Viridiplantae > Streptophyta > Magnoliopsida > Asparagales > Orchidaceae > Platanthera > Platanthera zijinensis. The sequence goes on from CM077093.1 coordinate 2,060,694, forward strand.
TTTGTTGGAGGAAATCTAGTCAGTTGGAAAAGTAAGAAGCAGGCAGTGGTTGCCAGATCGAGTGCAGAAGCCGAATATAGAAGCATGGCTTTGACGGCTTGTGAGCTAAAATGGCTTCGAACTCTCTTACTGGATCTGGGAGAGTTTTATGATCATCCCTTACCGATGTTTTGTGACAATAAAGCAGCTATATACATTTCGAAGAATCCAGTCTTTCATGAAAGGACGAAGCATATCGAGGTTGACTGTCACTTTATTAGAGAAGAGATTCTGAAGAATCAGATATGTACTCCTTTTGTTACTTCTGACAGAGAGCTGACAGATTACTTCACGAAACCGGTTACTTCGTTCACAGAGGTTTGCAGCAAACTGGGCATGGTTGATATATATGCTCCATCTTGAGGGGGAGTGTTGAAACTCGGTTCGGACGGTTAACCGAACAAGCCACCGCGGCCTGTCTAACCAGTTCGCCGCGGCCTGACCAGCCAATATTCTAGCAAGTAGATGTGTCGGGCTGACGATTCAGAGTGCCAGGAGTCTTTTCGGGCGGTTAGCCGAACAAGCAGCAGCGGATTTTTCTGCCGGTCTTCAAGAGTGCGTCTTCGCGGTTAGGAGACAAGTCGCTGATACTTTTGTGAAGTCGTGGAGCTCGGGTCCAATGTTTATTCTCAGCGGTCTGATGACAACCCGCGGTATGCGGTTTAGTATCTTGCCGCAGCTTCAGCGAACTGGTGAGCAGCGTTGCGGGTTGCTAGTTATCTGCAGGAGCGGCTTAGCGACTTATCTTGCGGCCTTACTCTTGTGTCCGGAGGTTTTAATGTTATGGCTTGTATAGTGAGCGGTTTGGGTATGTCAAACCGCTCAGGCCGCCCGACTTGTATTTAGTCCCACATCATGGGTTGTATTCTCTCTCCTCCCTCGTTTTCTATAAATAAGGGGACATACCTATGTATTACTTACTTTTTTTTGGAGCAATAAAATTTGCGGTTATTTACCTCTTGTTCGCCATTTTTAACTCATCTCGTTAAATGTTTAGGGTGCCATAGTAATGAAACACAGAAGGTCGTAGCATACACGTCAGAAGACCCGAGCGAAACTACCCCACCTATGATCTTGATCTCGGAGTAGTAATTTTTGCTTTAAAATTTTGGAGACAGTACTTATAAAGGCACTTTTGTTGAATGGGGCACCATAACACATTTTCAAACCGTCTACCAACTGACCCCGCATCTAGACTGCAGTCCACACACTCCAATCCCTCTCCACTCTTCTCCTCTGGGCGCACCAGTGAGCGGAGGGTCCGGTTGTCAAGACCCTCCCGGGATCGAACACCCCCATTACTTTAAATCCTTGGACCTTGCATATAGGCTTCGTTGGATGAATTTTTTTTTAACAAGTCTAAAGTTGAGTTGTAAAATGTAATATGAAATTCTCCGCGCACCCACCTTTCTAGAATCTTATTTGTATATGTCAGAACATGCCGAGGCACTTGAATGCAATTAAGAGACGAACTAAAAATTTTGTATTATCGATCATAATGATAATAATCAATAGAATCATTTAAATTTTATTGCATATATCATCAATATTACGAAACAAAAAATTTCTCCTAATCAGAGATAATGCCATGAGAAGATGATAGTAGTAACCGTTAAACAGAAAAAAAAAGATTTCCAATTAGAATATTTTTTATTTTCTTCGAATAGTCTCCATATGTCTAATGTTAGTGATGATTACCCGATCTGATAATTGAAGCTCAAGAAATCAGGGCAGGATGATTAATTTGTATAAAAATGAGTCATCATCAAAACTTCATAAGAACTTTAAATTAAACACTCTTTTTTATGAGTTTTTATGAGATGAATTCAATTTAACATTCAAATTTAATTAAATTTTATTGAGCGGTTGAAGTGAAATGGGCTTTTAAAGTTTTATAATTCATATGAGACAAAGAACCTACTTTTTTTTCGCCGAAAACAGAATGTAGGTTTCAGTCCTTTTTTATGTTTTTAATTAAAATATTAGTTTAAATTTATTAAATAAAGAGTTAGTCATCATCATCAAGTTTATTTCTCGTTTGTAGTGTGTGTCTATATATATTTATATTATATATAAAAAAAACCTTTTTTTACAAATTTGAGATAGAGTTTCTGTAGCAGTTGGAATAAGAAAATTTGGCCTGCAATTAGCCAATTTGCTTATCTCCCCCTCCCACATGTCAACCAAAATCCTGATACCCTCCTTCTTCCCAAAACCTGTCCGGACAGTTGCCTCTGCCAACGCCCTGTCCGGAGCCCACCGGGGGGGGGGGGTTGTCGGACCCTAGCGAACCCGCCGGGGGTTGTCCGGCAGCGAGCGGGCAGGGCCACCGGCAGTGGCCCTGCCCGTGAGACCCAATTTGGGCAAGAGCACGTAAGGAGGAAGTGTGCGCATGTGCCCATGGACATCAGCCACGTTTTTAAGGGGCTTTGGCGACGTTTTTCAAACGTCGCTAATGTTTTCGCGACGTTTTTATAAACGTCGCACAGGCGTCGCGAATACAGACGTCGCCAAAAGTATTCGCGACGTTTTTTATATCCCCGTCGCCAATAGAGTTGTGACATTAGCAACGCTTACATTAATAAACGTGGCGAGCTTTAGCCACGTTTTTTTAGAAAAAAAACGTTGCAATTTCACATTTGTCTAAGCTTTGGCCACGTTTGTTAAAAAAATGCTGCCAATATTGTTTTGTATATAAAAAAATTATTTGATATTTTTTATTGCCAAATTTGTATTCTGATCTCATGTATTTTTTTACTGCCTCTGTAGTCTATTGGATATCATATTAACCAATAATTTTTGCAAGCACACCCAAATATTTAACAATACGTATCACAAGATCCCATATAGTATTATAACATAGAGATTATGTAACATAAATGAGATGAATGAGTCGGCATGCTTGAACTAGAAATGCTTACATTAGTTCAAAGAGCCATTACTAATTGGTCAATACCACGCAAATAAAAAATTTTGCACATCCAAATAGCCATTACTAACAACTAAGAAAAACTAAACACTTCAAAACTCATTGAAGGAAATGCTTCTTCAAAGTTAAAATGTTTTATATACATGAAGAAACAAACATACAAATCCTGATGAAAACATGATCTCACTCGTACAAAAAAATAAAAAGATGCTGCATAGTAATGTTATCCGTTCATACTCATCAAGCCATGAGAAGGTGTTGAGCGGGGTCCATAATGGGATGTGTCCACATCTAGTTAAGTTTGTCCGAAGGGCTGCCCATGATGTCACAGTTTGGTGCCAAGTTTAATTGGGCCACTTGACATTTAGGTGCACAGCCATATAGGGATTTACACCCCCTCCTCCTCCACAATAAAAGACCTCATGGAATTGATCACCCAAAATATAATGACCATTATCCAGGGCTTGAAACGAAATGTTCTCGAAATTCATACACGTCTTCCCATTATATGTCATGAAATATAGGAGCAAAATAAATGCAGGAAAATAAACCATATAATCATATAGTAACCAAGCTTAAATACATAGAACCTGATTAAGATGATCCATGGGAAGGGGATTGATGGGTGTCAACAAGCATGTTAAAAAGAGCTAAGCACAAACAACACATTCAGGGAGACAAAATAAAGTTGTTCGGTTAAGGGAGTTATAAGAAGAGAAAATTTATTGAGGAGAAATTAAGAAGAGAGATCAAGGTTCAGAGCATACAAATCATGTCTGAGTGCTATGTATTTTTTACCTTAACATAACTACTCCAACTAATGATCGTGACACCAAGCAAAAAAACATGAACAAAATGCACAAAATACCCTACAAAACATAATATGCATCCAATAAGCATTTTGAAGGTAAAAACCACTGCCAAATGAATTAATCATCATTTTTCGCAAGTTGATATAAGAAATGAAATTTCAAAACATATTGAAAGAAACGTACAAACCTTGAAGAGCAGATTCCAGTAAGGACGCAAATAGAGTAAAGGTTGTCTCTCCGCCATCTACCAACATATCATATTCTTGTTTCAACGACTTTAGTGGATGGTTAGAGTGAGCTAAATTATAATCCCCATTGAGTTCTGAACCACGATCTTGCCGTTTTGACAAATATTTTGTTTCAGAAGTAGTCCGCTCCAAAAGATTAAGATCATAATTCTTAGCTTCCTGTTTTATCTCTTCAATTAATATTGCAGCATTTGGTCTCTTCTGTATGTTGTTGCCCTCATACGAGAGTTCAGCACCAGAAAACTTTGATACAGAATGTCCAAAATGAGGTGAAGTGCTTGAAGTAGACTGTCTTTTCCTGAATGCACAATATACTTTCAGATATAAGTAGTGCATCAAAATAGGCCTGTTTGCTTGGAGTTGAAGAAGGGTGAAGTAAAAAAATAAGAGAGCTAAAACCATTTCAGCTATGTTAGAACTTTCCGTGAAATTATAACTCTTCCCAAAAGCTCCAGATCTAGTCTTAAGTGAACAAATTTGATATGATCACCGTCCCACAAAACACTATCCATATACACATGGACACATATATACATTGATTTATGTGGTACCATATAGAAACACTAATGAACATCTGTGTAGCAAAACAAGGCATATATACAAAGCTATATGGGATCACAAAAAATATTATATGCACAGTTCCTAATTTTACCGTGTAGCTTAGACAAACTAGTTGGCTAAGAAGTTTTCAATTTCTAACCTTTCCAGCAAGAGTCAAATGAATGTGATAATTTTGGCTCCAAATGCACAATTTTATATCACAGACTCTACCAGATAAATACAAATTTAAATAGTTGTCTCTAAGCCCCGCAACTCTAACGAGCCCTCAAGAAAATCTGGAAGGGCAAGATAAGAAAACCCTAGCCCTCAAAGGCCCAAATCACACCTATAATGACGATACTGTTCCCTGTCGCTCAGATCTTCGGGTTTGAAGGAGCTCGGGGATGCAGACATGTCAGCTTCCATTCGAGAGGAGCATAAAACCTAAACCCAACACTCATTGTGTGTGTTGCGCCTAAAAATTTGAATTGGAATATGCTTCTTGTGGAAACTGCGCGCGGCTGCTTCAAAGTTATATGTCATTTCAGATCACGAAAAAGAAGAGAGATCGATATACTTACCAATGGATAGGGGCCTTTCAGGGAAGGGAGAGGCAAGGAGCTTGCACGCCGAGGAAGGGAGAAGAAAAACCTGTCGATCGTGAGCGAGGGGGACTGTCGATCGGCACAAATCGGCGGCGAGAGTGGTGGGGGGGGGGGGGGGTTGTCAATCGGGACAAATTGGCGGCGAGAGTCGCAAGGGGGCTGTTGGTCGGCAGAAATGGGCGAGAATGGCGAGGTTTTTAGGATAGAAGCGTGGGAGAGAATGAAATTTTTTTTATTAAAAACCATCCCTACCGACGTTTACATTTAAAATTGCGGCTTAAAATGTTCTCAAATTTTTTTTCCCGCACAAACTCTTGCCCTTACCGCGAAATGAAAAAAAATCTTTTCTAAAAAGTACACCGGCAACAGCCACGTTTTATTTGCAAAATGTAGCAAAAATCAAATTAATTGGCCATGCTTGCACAAACGTCGCAAAATAAACGTGGCTAATAAATATAAATGTTGTAGGGCCATAAGGAGGAGGGAGAAACTCGTAGGAGGAATTCCTAGGAGGAGAAGAAGAAACCCCCTCCAAAAAAAGGGGTCTGGGTCCTATTTATTGATTTTAGTACGGGCGACTCGGTAATTTTACCTGGTAACTACGGGATGACCGAATAGGAATGTCCGGATCGGGGCATACTGATCGCCAACTTTACGAAAATGAAGATCTTGCCCTTTTGGACCATTCGAGCCCAACGGGACCCCCGGCCACCCGGCCGGCGGCCGAGCGAGGGGAGGGGCGGCCCGACGAGGCTGGCGACCGAGCGAGGAGGAGGCAGCCCAATTTGGGCGGCCTCGGCCCATTGCAGAGCACCGACAAGGGGGGAGGGCGGCCAAGGCCCCCCTCCCCCCTGGACGGGCGACCAAGGCCCCCCCCCCCACCAAGGACGGGAAGAAGGCCGCCCAAGTCGGGCGGTCGGAGGGCCGCCCGATCTGAGTGGCCTCGCACCCTTTGCGGGACGACGACGAGGGGGTGGATGGCCAAGGGGCCGCCTGGATGGGGCAGGCCGCCCAATCTGGGCGGCCTTACCCTTTTTGTAGAGCAGTGACACGTGGGTGGGCGGCCAAGGTGTTTCCCCCTTGGACGGGAAGAAGGCTGCCAAGATTGGGTTGCAGGAGGGCCGCCCGATCTGCGCGGCCTCACCCCCTTTGCAGGGCGACGACGAGGGGGCGGCCGACCAAGGGGTCGCCACCCCAAACTGGGAGGAGACTGCAAGAGAGTCGCCTGGTCTAGAAGGTCTTGCCCTTCTTGCAGGACAGCGACAAGTGAGGTGGGCTGCCAAGGTATCACCCTGTTGAGCGGAAAGAAGGCCGCCCAGATGGGAAGGCCGGAGTCCATCAATTGCGCGCTAGAAGTGGTGTGCACAATGGATGCAGTGTGTGTGATGCACACACTCGGCGCAATGTGCGCGAGGCGTAGAGTGTGTGAGGTGCGCGCAAGGTGTAGTGTTCACATGGTTGTGTTTTGGGCGCAATGTGTGCAACGTGTATGCAAGCCGCAATGTGACCAAGGTGTGTGCGATGTATGGACGAGTCCATAATGGTGTCGTATCCTGAACGAAGGGAAGTCCTTCGTACTGGGGTAACACGTGGTCAAGTTGTCAAACTATTGCAGGCTTGTACCCGCGTTTGCAACACCTTGGTTTCTCTATTTGTATCGTTTGATTGTTTGTTAATTGCTCAAGCTTTGAGCATTTGCTTGCGATGATAATCAAGCATTGGTGGTGTTGGAACCGGCGTTTTGCATAGGCAACTCTGGTTTGCTCATTTGATGCTGGCGGTTGAAGGACGAGACACAGACGAAACTGTGACCTACTACCAAAGCGAAGGGCGGACGCTTCTAGCCGGGTAGTGAGAATCCAGCTCACCGAGCTAGGGGATGTCATTGAGTGTGATGGTGAATTGCTGACCTTCAAACCTTGACGAGCGCGAAGGGGACAGGCCAGGATGGTGTCGTGACCTACTGCAGCGGAGAATGGCAGACTTTCGATCATTGGCAGTGGGAGGTCACATGGGCATGGCCTCGGATAGACGGTGATGTTTGGATGCTTCGAACCGTTGGCATGCGTGAGGGGGCGGGCCCTGACGATGCCGCGACCTACTGCAGTGGAGAAGGGAGGACCTTCGATTGACGATAGTAAGGGATCGCTGGGGGAGGGGGCCCCAGATACAGTAAAGGGAGGACTTTCGAACTACTGACGAACACGACGGGGCAGGTATTGGCAATGTCGTGACCTACAACGGCGGAGAAGGGCAAACCTTCGATTGACGGTAGTGGGAGATCGCTAGGGTAGGGGGAATCAGAGAAATAGTGATGGACGGACCTTTGTACCGCTGGCGAGTGTGAGGGGGGAAGGCCCTGGCGATGCCACGACCGATTGTAGGGGATAAGGGCGAACCATAAATCGGCGAAAGTGGGAGATAGCTGGGGCAGAAGAACCCAGAGAAACGGTGAAGGGATGAACCTTTGAACCGCTGACGAGTGCGAGGAGGACAGGCTTTGTCGACGTCGTGGTCTACTGCGGTGGAGAAGGGAGGACCTTCGATCAGCGACAGTGGGAGATCGCTAGGATGTGGTCCATTATAGATGGTGAAGGGTGGACCTTCAAACCTGCTGGCGAGCGTGAGGGGAGCAGGCCCTGACAATGTTGCGACCAACTGCGGCGGATAAGGGCGAATCTTTGATCTGCGACTGTGGGAGGTCGATGGGGCTTGTACTGGGAGGGACGACGAGGGGCACACCCTCACATAATCTTCGACCTTCTGCGGAGGAGAAGGATGAACCTTTGATCATCGGCAGTGTGGAGTTCGTGTAGGCTTCGACCTACTGCGGGGGAGAAGGATAGACCTTCGATATGCGGTAGTAGGGAGTTCGCAAGGGCTTGTCTCGGGAGGGACGACGAGGGGTACACCCTCGCATAGGCTTCGACCTACTGTGTAGGAGAAGGATGGACCTTCGATCTGCATCAGTGGGGAGTTCGTGAGGGCTTGTATCGGGTGGGACAATGAGGGGCACACCCTCACGTAGGATTCAACCTACTACGGGGGAGAAGGATGAACCTTCGATCCGTGGAAACACAGAGTTCGCGAGGAATTTCCCCATAGGGACGAAAAGGGGCACACCCTTGCGTAGGCTTTGACCTACTTCGAGGAAGAAGGATGGACCTTCAATCCATAGTAGTGGGATGTTCGTGAGGGCTTGTCCTAGAAGGAACGACGTGGGACACACCCTCACGTAGGCTTCGACCTACTACAAACTCATATAATGGTCATTCCTGGTGACGACAATCTGAACCTGAGCCTCGATCTGCAAAAGAAAAGAGAAGTCAGTGCAATACAACAATAAAAAAGAGCCAAAAATGATTAAGCTCACTTATCACTTCATTCATCGCCTTCAAGGAAGAAGATATCCTCGGATCCACTGCCTCCACAGGGAAGGATTGGGGGGCAGGCAAACCAAGAACCTGAACATGAGGAAAACCGCAACGGTCACCAAAAGGAGAATCATCACTCAGAGAAGACAAACAAGGCGTCGATCTCCCGCCACCTCGAGAAACTACAACGGCCTTCAGTTTCCGACTACAACTCAAAGACGTCACGACGGTCCGCCCAGGGACTGAAGAAAAGCCACATCGTAGCAAACGCTTCTCTTCCACGAATGAAGAAATGCAGAAGCGGGGGTTCGCCAACTCGCGAGGCTCCGAAAATCCGAGTACCGGAGAGAACTCCCGCTCTTTCCCTTTTGGTGACGACAACGGTCAGGCAACGCGTTCCACAGCTCCGGCAAGCCCCAAGAATTCCTGACATAACCAAACAAAGTATTCTCATGACGGCGGTCCATCCGAACCTCAAAATCAAGCCAACTCTTGTTGCTGCAAATCTTCACCCGCTCGCCACCATCGGAGCGAACGTCGCACCAATCCTGAAAGCAATCCAAAGAGAGTCTCCCGTCATGCTCGCGAAAGAAGACGACCAACAACATAAAGCGCATCACACCCAAGGGAGTGAACTGGGAAATTTGCACGCCACAAAACTTCAGAATCTCAACCACGTCTTCGTACGAGGGGAATCGAAACCCCGATCTCAAGGTAGTCTCGCATATCGTCAACCAGCCATTGGGAGGATTCTGCACTCTCTCCTCATCACACGGTATCTTCACTTCAAAGTCGGTTGAACGGCCGAATCTCCTCCTCCAAATTGCAACTTGGACTTCGGTAAGAGAAGAGCGAAGACGCATCAGTCGAGCAGTACGTCTCGAGCCCTGTCGCAAAGAATAAAAAATTAGGCTGAAAAGTCCAGAAAAAAGCCATCCACGACGCGCCCAAAAGCATACACGTGCCCCGACACACACGGAAAGCCCCCATACAAATGCGCACGCAAGCCAACATGCACGCCCACCCAAAGCGTGCGCTCGGAGGCGCATACGCGCTAGGAGCCCGCGCACGGCCAGGCACGCACCCCGCGCTTGAAGCCGGGCAGGCGCATACGCGCACCCGCGCGCAAGGCCAAGCGCGCGCGAGATTGGGCACACGTGTGCAGGATCGAGCCCGCGCGCGCGCCAGCACAACCAGGCGCGTGCCCGCGCACGCGGAATCGTGCTCGCGCACGCGCACGCACGGCGCGGGATCGCCGCGCGGTCTGATACGTGCCTACGTGCACGACCATCCGCGCGCGTTCCAGAGCGGGCGCTACCGCCCACGCCCCTGTAGGGGCACCCACATGTCTACGTACACATGCTCGCTCCCACCCGCCCGCGCACCGTCGCGATCACGGAAGCAATAGCTTCCTCCGCCAGGCATGACATATTAGAACTGAAAATCTAGGGCACGCCTAGAGCGCAGCGGAAACGCAAGAGGATCACGCATAGAGGAGTTAGAGGAAGTTATACCTCCGGCCATGGAGCCAAATGAGAGCAGGAATCTGAAACCCGATGCAGGTGAGGAGGTGCTGCCTTGAGTGAGGGGAAGCGCCGCTTGGAGTGCGGGGAAGCGCCGTCTGGGCTTGGATCGGGAGGAGCCGCCTGGACGGGGAGGAGGTCGGCGTCAGCCGAGCACGAAGAGGAGCCTGGAGATGAGCACGGCAAGCTTAGATCTTTCCTTGCTGGAGACGAATGGGCGGCGAGAGAAGCTCCGGCAAGAAGACCTAAATCGCCGCGATTTTTCTCCTTCCCGACGGGTTGCGGCTTCTGATTTTTGGGGAGAGATGAACCGGATTTCTTGCTTTGAGATGGTTTAGCAAAACCCTTATATACCCAAAATCAGGGTCCTCAAGAAACCCTTGATAGATCGTGATCGTCCATCCTCCCATCTAGAGGATCGTGACGATAAACCGCGATCAGGCTCGAATCCGCTCGTCACAAATGGGTTCGTCGAGTCACCCCGTTATACAGTCACCCTACCGGACTCCTACGTGTTGAATCAAATAGGTAATCTAACATTCTCCCACTTGATTCAACACGGGGAAAATCCAACCTATTATATAGAAAAATTATAATTTTGCTTTATAGGAGTAAAATAACACTAGACTCATATGGTGATAGTGAACTCAAACGTTTTCGTATGGCCATACATAATAATTAAAAATAACAGTGACTTTTGGCCCAAACTTTATGTGACGTCTTTATACTTGCATAGGACATCACCACCACACGGACTGCAGCGGTTGTACCTTAAGCAGTAGGCACTTCCCTTCCGCAATCACAATGTAGACGTTAAATCCCATCAAGTGCTTTGCGCGGCATTAACTCTTTATGAGTGGAAACTTCAACTCTTTAATACAATATTAAATCTCTAATAATACTTTAATATGCGCAACAGAGATAGTAAACTGGAAAATATTGCATTAATCAATCATAACAGGAGAATAGCATAAAATGTCATGACAACTTCAAACATCAAACGAGTCCACAAGTCTCATTCTTTCTATATGACCTTTGTATAGCTTAGGTGGGAGCCCTTTAGTCATGGGATCTGCTATCATAAGCAGTGTGCCTATATGCTCGATGACGATTTTACCCTCCTACACGTTCTTTCTAACCACCAAAAACTTTATATCAATGTGTTTGCTGCGGCTCCCACTTTTATTGTTCTTGGCAAAGAACACTGCTGCAGCATTATCACAGAGAAGCTTCATGGGCTTAGGAACTGTATCCATCATCCTAAGCCCTGAGGAGAAATTCCTCAACCACAATGCCTGTTTCGTTGCTTCATAGCATGCAATAAACTCTGCCTCCATAGTCGAGGATGCGATGAGGGTCTGTTTGACACTCTTCCATGCCACTGCACCACCGGCCAACATAAAGATGTAGCCTGATGTAGATTTCCTCGAGTCTTGGCAACCTGCAAAGTCTGCATCTGTGTATCCGACCAGGTCCAGATTGTCGGATTCTTTATACGTAAGCATGTAATCTTTCGTCCCCTGGAGATATCGTAATACTTTTTTGACAGCTGTCCAGTGCTCCATTCCAGGGTTACTTTGGTATCTCCCCAACATCCCTACAACGAATGCAATGTCTGGTCTAGTGCAAACATCTAAGTAGACCAAACTGCCAACCGCGGATGCATATGGAATATTCTTCATGGATTCCAATTCCAGAGAATTTTTGGGACATTGTGACAAACTGAATTTGTCACCCTTTACAATAGGAGCTATTGAACTGAAACAGTTTTTCATATTGAATCTCTCGAGAATTTTGTTGATATAGGCTTTCTGAGATAACCCCAAGATCTTTCTAGATCTATCTCTATGTATCTCAATTCCAATAATATAGGAAGCCTCCCCTAAATCTTTCATATCAAAATTCTTAAAGAGGAACTGTTTAGTCTCCCATATCATTCCCAAATCATTACTTGCTAGCAAAATGTCGTCAACGTATAGGACTAATAACATAAACTTGATCCCACAGACCTTGATGTATATGAAATCATCCACAATATTTTCCTCGAAACCGAATGAGATAATTACATTGTGAAATTTTATGTACCATCGTCGTGCGGACTGTTTTAGTCCATATAATGACCTTAATAATTTGCACACAAGGTTATTACCTTTCTCCAAAACGAATCCTTCAGGTTGGATCATGTACACTTCCTCCTCAAGTTCCTCATTTAAGAATGTCGTCTTGACATCCATCTGATGTAGCTCCAAATTGAAATGAGCTACGAGGGCCATGATTATCCTTAATGAATCCTTCTTAGAAACTGGAGAGAAGGTGTCGTGATAATCGATACCCTCCCTTTGAAGGAAACCTTTGGCTACAAGTCTCGCTTTATATCGTTCGATATTACCAGAGGCGTCAGCTTTGGTCTTATAGACCCATTTGCAACCTACCGCACGGAAGCCTTCTGGTAACTCTACTAGATCCCATACTTGATTTATTGTCATTGAGTTAATTTCTTCCTTCATAGCTTCATACCATTTATCAGAATCTGTACGGCTCATGGCCTCTGAAAAGGTGAGGGGGTCTTGATTGAGTCCAGACAGATCGTCGGTCTCTTGTAAGTACACTACGTAATCCGGTGGAATAGCCAACCTTTTGGCTCTTGAAGATCTCCTTAAATCTAGTTGATCCGGTGGTTGTGGAGCAGTCTCAACCACTGTAGTGGTTCCTGGATGACTGCCTCATTAACCACTTCTTCATGAGAGTTCTGGATAGGGGAATCACCGATCACGCCTTCATAAGTTGGGATCTGAATAGGTAGGTGTTGAAACGTAGTAGGTATGAGCCCCCCAGGTTCAACACTGCTACCAGAGTGTGCAGTCTCCTGCATCTCTTCTATCACAACCTTATGAGAACTATTCTCACCAGTGTGGAGTTCTTCAAGAAATTTGGCATTCCTTGCTTCAACTATTTTTAGCGTGTGAGAGAGACAATAAAATCTGCAACCCTTGGATTTTTCTGCATAGCCAATGAAAAAAATACTGACTGTCCTCGGGTCTAATTTCCTTTCATGTGGGTTGTACACCCTAACCTCTACTGGACAGCCCCATATGTGCACATGTTTCAAACTGGGCTTCCATCCATTCCATAACTCAAACGGTGTTTTAGGAATGGATTTGGATGGAACCCGGTTCAAGATGTACACGGCCGTTTTCAAGGCTTCACTCCACATGTTAGGGGGAAGAGATGAGACACTAGTCATGCTCCTTACCATGTCCATTAAGGTACGATTTCTCCTTTCAGCTACGCCATTTTGTTGTGGCGTGCCAGGCGTCGTATATTGAGCTATGATTCCATGTTCCTGAAGGAATCTAGCAAATGGACCAGGTTTTTGAGTTCCATCTATGAACCTACCATAATATTCACCGCCTCTGTCAGATCTTACAATTTTGATACTCAAACCAGATTGTTTCTCTACCTCTGCCTTATAGACTTTGAAAGCATCGAGTGCTTCAGACTTGTCATTCAGGAGGTAAAGATATATGTATCTTGTAAAATCGTCAATAAAAGTAATAAAATACTTTTGACCATTCATACAGAGGGTGTTAAACGGTCCACAGATATCAGTGTGAATTATCGTTAATTTGGCATCACTTCTTCTAGCTCCTTTACTGGACTTGCTCGTATGCTTTCCCTTTATGCATTGTACGCAAGTCCCAAAGTCAGTGAAGTCTAGTGCCTGAATGACACCTTCTTTCACTAACCTTTTAAGGCGCTCTATGGAGATATGACCTAATCTCCTATGCCATAAGCTAGATGAGCTGATGTTTTTCACACTTAGGCTACTACTGTTATCAATCACTGTAGTGAATGATTGCATATAATTTAAATCTAAATCAAGACTATATAATCTATCAATCAATCTACCAGAGCCAATAGGGACTGAATCTTTAACAATCAGAATTGAAAAGTCTTTAAACTGAAAATTAAAGCCCTTAGGCGTTAGTCTTGATACAGATAATAAATTTTTGGAAAAACTAGGAATGAAGAAGGTCTTCTCTAACTCCAAAATATATCCGGTCTGAAGGACGAGTCTGTAAGTCCCCACACCTTCAACAGAAGACGGCATCTTGTTTCCTGAATAGACGCATAGTTCTCCATCGCTAGGTTTCCTTAGGCTTTGAAACCCCTGCATAACAGTAGAAACATGGATTGTAGAGCCTGAATCAATCCACCATGTGTTATGAAAATCATGAGAATTAACGAAATTTGATTCATAACACACTAATGACGTCATACCTTCCCTTTTCGTGAGCCAAATTTTGTACTTGTTGCAATCCTTCTTCATGTGACCACTCTTTTTGCAGAAGAAACAAGTTGATAGCTTCATGTTTTCCGGTTTCTTTATGGGAACAGCTATCCCCTTGCCCTTGCCCTTTGGGTCACTCTTGGTTTTGCTGGATTGCCCTTTCTTGTGGTGCACAAAGTTCACCGATTCCAACTTCTCTTGCTTCAGCTTGCCTTGCTCTTGAACGCACATGTTCAATAGCTCGTTCACTGACCATTTTTCCTTATGTGTCATATAAGACACCTTGAAGGCAGTGTAGTCGGCAGGCAGAGAAGTCAAGATAAAGTGGACCAGGAAAGACTCCGAAAAATCAACGTCCAAAGCTTTTAGCTGAGCAGCTATGTCTCTCATCTCCATAATATGTCCTCGTACGCTTTTTGTCCCTTTGAGCTTCATGGAACAGAGCTTTGCCATCAGGGTGCTGGCCTGAGCTTTATCCGAGCTGACGAACTGTTCGTCAATGGACCCCATCAGTTCTTTAGCAGTTTTGCACTCAGGGACAGATCCCCTAATGCTTTGACTGACGTGGGTCTTGATCACCATTATACTGAGACGATTGGATCTCTCCCATCGCTCGTATAAGGTACGGTCAGCTGGTGTGCTCTCCGCCGTGGGGAGCGCAGGCTCATCCACGCGGAGTGTCAAATCAAGGTCCATGCACCCTAAGGCTAGAAGCACTTTATCTTTCCATATTTTATAATTATCCCCCGAGAGAGTGAGGGATGAATTGAGTTGGGTCGATTACCGTGTTAAAAACTGCAAGAAAAAAGGGTACACGCTTACAATTTATTTTAAAGCAACGCTAATATGAAAATTACGCAAAGCGGCACAAACGCTATATTTAACAATTAACTCATATTAATTGTTAATAATAAAAAAAACCAGTCTCCCTTTGGGCAAAGACCGCTATCGCAGAGGATTTTTATTAAATTTTATCTTGATTTATATAGCTAGTAAGACTGTGTATCACAATCAACGGGAACTCGTACCTGTGGGCATGGAGACCCCTTAATCGGGATACACTCTTACTACTATATACCAATTAAAAATTTTTGTTGTTATCAATCACTTCCCTGTGGGGCCGAGCAATTTTTAGCAACCTTAAAATTTAATTGCAACGAGCAAAAATTAGATATTTGTGACTATAATAACGCACCCCACGGTGTGTTCCCTGAACAGTCACTATTACCGCGCTTATCAGGATGCTTTGGCCACCCCTGATAATCACGATAAACCAGTATTCTAATTTTAGGCAAATAAGTAGAAAGAATGTTGGAGCTCAAACAAGCAAATGACCCGAATCCGATTTCCATAAACGCCTTCAACTGAAAAGCTTCATAAGTACTCTGGATCGACCACTATCGCCAAGACTTGGACGTTTTGTAATGTTCCGTTACCACCGCATCGGAGAGCCCCAAAGATCACCGGATTTGAAGCGCTTGATCTCCTTCATAAGGCGGTCACGGATATTGGATTCGGGTCGGGAAAGCGGGGTTGTCCATTGCCGTTACATTACATTCCAGATACATAAAATAATAAATTATTACAGGTCGCCTTGAAAAAATATTACAGCATCACAGAACTACAGGCAATAGACAACCACGACAATCCCTGAACACACAACAATCGAGCATCCAACGGAAAAGGCTACGCGCATTTCGGAAGAAATCTCCACATAGTTTTGAAAAAACATCAAAATAACACATTTTTGGGATGAAATTTTCACAGTATTTTTTCAAAACCGCATTTTAACCTCTATACGCCGCTTTGATACCAAATATTAGAACTGAAAATCTAGGGCACGCCTAGAGCGCAGCGAAACGCAAGAGGATCACACATAGAGGAGTTAGAGGAAGTTATACCTCCGGCCATGCATGGAGCCAAATGAGAGCAGGAATCTGAAACCCGATGCAGGTGAGGAGGTGTTGCCTTGAGTGCAGGGAAGCGCCGCCTGGAGTGCGGGGAAGCGTCGCCTGGGCTTGGATCGGGAGGAGCCACCTGGACGGGGAGGAGGTCGGCGTCGGCCGAGCACGAAGAGGAGCCTGGAGATGAGCGCGGCAAGCTCAGATCTTGCCTTGCTGGAGACGAAAGGGCGGCGAGAGAAGCTCCGACAAGAAGACCTAAATCGCCGCGATTTTTCTCCTTCCCGACAGGTTGCGGCTTCTGATTTTTGGGGAGAGATGAACCAGATTTCTTGCTTTGAGATGGTTTAGCAAAACCCTTATATACCCAAAATCAGGGCCTCAAGAAACCCTTGATAGATCGTGATCGTCCATCCCCCCATCTAGAGGATCGTGACGATAAACCGCGATCAGGCTCGAACCGCTCGTCACAAATGGGTTCGTCGAGTCACCCCGTTATACTGTCACCCTACCGGACTCCTACGTGTCGAATCAAATAGGTAATCTAACATGAGAATCATTTCTCCTATATCAAAATGGATACTAACATTTTTTACCCGAGATTGCAGGGCACAGCCGCTCGCCAGCGCAGGTCCGTCACCATTCGCCGCAACACCAATCTTGACCATGCTCAATGGGCAGGGTGGGTTTTAAATTTACACTGACGCCTCATAACGAATCACGGGAAGGTCGCAGGCTCGCAGCATGCACATCACGTTAACTGAAGACCCAAGAAAGAGACTACTCAGGCTATGATCTCGATCTCGGAGCGGTTATTTTTGCTTAAAAAACTTGGAGACAGTATTTACAGGGCGTAAAGTGCAGAAGTATTTTTGGACCACAAGAGTCTGACGTAAGTTCTCATGCACTCAAAAGAAACTTAAGCTCAGACAACGAAGCCGGTTAGAATTTTTATGCCACGATTTCACCCTCATGGAAAGACAACTAGTGTAGCCGAGGTATTGAACAGACATTTACCCTCTATCAAATGTTGGTTAGACCGGCCGAGAAATAGAGAGAGAAATAGAGCTAGAGAGAGAGTGTGTGTGTTGGCTATGTTTCATAATAAAATAAAAGAGAAGCAAAACTCGAATAATTATAATATGGTAGTGAATAGTGAGAATACATTAAAGATAAAGAAAGGATGGATATGACGATGCACACAATTGATATATCATGCAATTAAGGAAATAGACACAATTATTTTGGACATTAAAAAGAAATGAAAAGACAAGAAAAACAAAGCTAATTGTCCATTGTTTAATATGGATGCATGAGCCCGGCCTCCTCCTCCTCCTCTGATTCCCTCCCTGTGTGATCCAATCCCCCAGTAAACTCCCAGTCACTACTTAAACCCAGCGCAGCAAGGTTGTCGAACCGGTCTGCAGCAATTAGAGACAGGCGGCGAATCATCAGCCACCGCGACCATGGAAATCATCAGCGTCAGAATTGCTGCCAGAATCACAACAAGCAGCAGAGCACTGCTTTTTATTGTCATTTCCACCACACTTTTTTTTTTATTTCTTCAAGTGCAGCCTTGCTTTAGCCCTTGGGCTCTATTCATCAATTTATAGGCCATTTCTTTTGACGCCTTCAGCTTTAAACACACACAGACACACTATGAGCATGAAGGCGATATCTTGTCTTGTCGAACCGGTCATATTCAAAGCTTACTAAGCATGATTTAAAAAAGCGTCAACCGTCCCATGGCAACCACCGCCTCCGGCCATTTCTTATTTTACAAATAAGCCGTGAACACGGTGGTGGCAGTCGTGAACACAAATGGACGGCAGAAAGCGGTGGCTGAGCAACCGCACCAGTGCACTGATGCCCGCTCAGACAGAGGAGAAAAAGTTAGGTCCGCTGATCGGACCTAAACAAGGTCCTCACGAATGAAATACAGCAGAAGCCAAAAATTTGTGGGATATGTGGTGCACAATAAATCTATGCACCTTGAGCCCTACTAATTTCTATGTTTTTATTGATTCTCCAAACCTTTGCTTATCCTATTAGCACACGTACCGTGACCTCTTTGGGAGTTTGCATGGTTACAACTTATTCTAATAGGACACGTGGTCAGGGCACACGTGAGGCGCTGGATGCCGACCCCCGGAGCGCCGCCGCCACTTCCGTCGTCTCCGTCGCTTCTGACCGCTACCGTCACCGGGCAACTTGTCTGGGCCGCCCGGACCGCCCAGGGGACATGTTCGTCATTTCCGGAAAGTGAAGATTCAAATGATCAGAATGAAGCAACGTAATTCGTCAACCCCCAAAATTCAGACACAATTACCAACACATTCCTTCAAGAAGACTATCATCATTTGAAGGGAAGCAAATAGAGAGAGGATAGAGAGAGCTCGGAGATTTTCCGATGAGGGCGTGAGACTTGGATAGTTCGTTCGCTCCGAAGTCTCTATGATCGCTCTCAAGTCTGATCGCACTCTACGCTCGCGGGAAGGCTACAACAAGCACGGGAGAAAGTATAGAAGAACGCTCTCTTGAACACTCCAGCTCCGTGGACTTACCATTTTCACTCCCCTCTTCGCCTTTGACACATGCAAACGGAGAGGCGACCAGCCATCCTTCGAGGATCTCAATTTTTGTAACAACAAAATAACTTGTGGATTTTGGCCCAGCCGTCCAGCACATATCCGACCACGTAGTTTTTCCGCATTTCCTAGTTTTCCACGCTAAAACATTTTTCTTGTCATTGTTGTTGGATCTCCTTTGACTGTTCGCGCGCGACTCAGAGTCAAGCTAAAACGGTTAGATTCATTGCACCGGAGAAAGAGCGAGCGATCCTCACCAAATACCATTTTTTGTTTCGACCTGAAAGAGCCGCTACCAGCATCTTGTGTGGATATCTCTGTAGACGTGAATTTTGTTCAACTTTTTTTTTGGTTCTCATAATAACTTATTCTTCGTGAAATTTGATTTTGTGGCACGTATAAATTTATTTTTCTTGATTTATTTGTTTTATTTATATGAATTTTGTGGGGATTTTATAAATTTCTGTTAGGATCCGTTCGTTTCACAGACATTGATATTGAAGTATTTACTTTCAATCCAATATCAATACACATGAGAAATGACATTGAATTTAAAACCAATTTTTTTGTTCGGCGGCATGATGACTTTCTGTCATAGGAATTGACATTCATATTTTTTTATTGTTCGTTTGTAGAAAGACTTTCTGTCATAAGAATTGATATTGATCAATGTTATTAATGATCACAATTAAAAATCACAAACGCGATTTTTTAGCCCGACCGTGATTTTTTCTCAGGGCGTAATTTTTTCGCCCAAACTCAAATTTTTCGATCCCAACGAATTTTTGACCGAACGTGAAATTTTCCCCCAAAAGTGTTCTTTTCGCCCAGACGTGTTTTTTTCGGCCGAATGCAAAATTTTCATATGAATGAGAATTTTTCGTCAGAACGCGATTTTTTCGTCCGTACGAGGATTTTATCATCCGGACGCGATTTTTTCGTCCGGACGCGATTTTTTTGCCCGAACACGATATTTTTGCTGAGACGCGATATTTTCGCCCGGTCGCGATTTTTTTGCCTGGAGGCGAATTTTTCGCCCCAACGCGATTTTTTCGTCCGGACGCGATATTTTTGCCCGGTCTTATTTTTTTGTCCGGACGCGATATTAACGCTCGGACACGATATTTTTTCCCGGACGCACATTTTTCGTCCGGGCGCGAATTTTTCGCCCGGACGCAAATTTTTCGCCCAAGCGCATCGTCCGCACGCGGTTTTTTGCCCGGACGGGATTTTTTCGCCTCGAAGCGAATTTTTCGCCCCGACGTGAAAAAACTGCATCGGGGCGAAAAAATCGCGTCCGAGCGAAAAATTCACGTCCGGGCGAAAAATTCGCGTCCGGGCGAAAAATTCGCGTCCAGGCGAAAAAATCGCGTCCGGGCGAAATATTGCGTCCGGGCGAAAACAACGCGTCCGGGCTAGAAATTCGCGTCCGGGCGGAAAAATCGCGTCCGGGCGAAAAATTCGCGTCCGAGCTAAAAATTCGCGTCGGGGCGGAAAATTCGCGTCGGGGCGATAATATCACGTCGGGGCGAAAATATCGCGTCCGCGTGAAAAAATCTCGTCCGAGTGAAAAATATCGCATTCGGGCAAAAATATCGCGTCCGGGAGAAAATATCGCGTCCAGTCCAAAATATCGTGTCTAGGCGAAAAAATTGCGTTTGGGCAAAAATATCGCGTCCGGGCAAAAAAACAGCGTTCGGGCGAAAAAATCGTGTTCGCGCGAAAAAATCGCGCCCGGACGAAAATACTCTTGCGGGCGAAAAAATCGCGTCCGAGTGAAAAAATCGCGTCCGGGCGAAAAAAAACGCGTTCGGGTGAAAAAATCGCGTTCTGGCGAAAGAACCGCGTTTGGCCGAATAATTCATGTTTGAGCGAAAAAAATTGTGTCTGAGCGAAAAAATTACGTCTGGATGAATAATTCGGCCCAGTCGACCAAAAATTGAGTCGCAGCGAAAAATTTTCGTACGAGCAAAAAAAACATATTCGGGCGAAAAAATTGCGTCCTGGCAAAAAATTGCGTCATAAAGAAAAAAACCGCGTTCGTGCAGAAATATCGCATTCGGGAGAAAAAAATCTGCCCGCGCAAAAAAAATGCGTCAAGACAAAAAATTACGTCTGGGCGAAAAAATCGTACACAGACGAATAAAACACGTCCGGGCAAAAAAATTGCGTCCCGATGAAAATTTGCGTTCGGCCGAAAAAAATCACGTTCAGTGTTGAAATCGGAAAACCGGTCTCTTGTGGAGTTCGACCCTTGGGGAAGGGGTGGCCGCGCACCTACTTCACTCCTGCAAGAAAACGACAAAGAAAAGAAGAAACAAGGACTAGACCAAGGGCCCGGCGTGGAGGTCCCACCACAAACCCGGAAGATCTCAGAGCGCTTCCCCTCCTTAGCCAAATGCCGGGCTAAGGTACCTCAGAAAGCGCTAGTAGGCCAGAGAATTCGTAAGCGTGCCTTCTGAGGTACCCCTTGGGTCCTATTTATAGGAAAAGATGGCCTGCCAATATACAACCTTCACTGTTTTCGAGGACTACAGGCAAACCAAAAGGGGCCACACAGTAAAAGTGTGCCATGGCCAAAATGCGAGCTGGACCTGAGGGGGCACTCGCTCGGCAAGGGGCCCGACTCGCCTCGCCCTGGGCGGACTGTGCTCGGCTAGCGCTGGGCTCGGCTGGACTATTGCCGAGCTCGGGCTCGGCACGACGATCGCCGAGCTCGGACTCGGCACGGAGATCGTCGAGCTTGGCTCGACCATCGTCGAGCCCTGTTTCCGCACCCGAGCTCGGTCTCGGCATGCCGGACTTCGTTCGGCCATCGCCGAGCTTAGCTCGACTATTGCCGAGCTCGGGCTCGGCAAGCTGGGTTCAAGGTGATCTGAGCCGGCCGGTTCAACCCCTGTCGACCACTCGCGGGATACGGGGTTGTACATAATCCCCGCTCTTTGCGAGGTTGGGACAAGCTCGGAAAGAAACATCCAACCCCATGGGATCCGGCGAGTGCGACAGGGGCAGAAAGGAATCTTCTGGTAGGCCCCACAGATAGCTATATATATGTACCCCTGCGCATCTGACTGACCTTTGCCCTTCCCTAAATTCTGACAAGATGCCGCTCCCCAAGGAAGTCTTAGAGCGACTCGCACGCTCCCGCGGGGAGATCGCTGCCCAGGCCGCGGGGCTAACCAACCTTGAAGCCCCTGCTCGCCGTTTTGCCGATCTCAGCTCGGCCAAGCGGGCGAAGCCCCTTCCCCCGGGGGCCGAACCCATCCTGGCCGACTTTACTGCCGCCTTGGGGAACGGGGCCGGTTCCTCCAACCAGCCAATTCTTGGCTCCTCTACTAAAAATCTCGTGGAATTGTCTTCTGATCGGGAGAACAGCGGCGAAGCGTCCACCCCCCGGACCAAAAGTGCTCCTGTCAACTCACCACGGCAGGATCCCGAGGTTAAGGAGCCGGGCTCGCGAGAACCGGCGTCGCCGAGTCGCCTCCCTTCCCGGCAACCCTCCCCTGGATCCCTGGTCGTGGGGAGGGGCGCCGGGATTATCCCCGTTCCCGGCTACCAACTCGCTCCTCAAGAACTGCTGGGGCGTGGCAAGGACCTGCGCCACTTCTCTCCTCGCGCCCACCCGGAGGAGCCAGGCTCGCGCGGTAAGTTTCCGGCATTGCTCTTCTGTTCCGTGGATTTTTGCTTTTCTGACCGTCTTTCAATCCTTCACCCAGAATTTCCCGGGCGGACGGAGGACGGCGAGTCCGTGGATCGACCTCCTTACTCGCCCCTCCCTTCTCCAAGCGCCCTAGACGCCTTCCTGGACTCCGAGGTGGGCAGCCCTGAACGCGCAAGACGGGAGCGGAAGGTTCTCAAGAAGCTGGTGCGCGAGCTCCACGACCTGCGGAAGGACAACAACAGGCTGCAGTGGGAGTGCTCGCGTCTCGCGGACGGTGCTGGAGTCAGCCTGGCGTTCGAGGAGGCGTCTTCCCTGGTGCTGATGGACGAAATCGACGAGAACCTGCGGGTGATAAACAGGAACATGGGGCGGCTTCGCGAACATCATGCGCGGCGGCCTGCGGCGGCGGGCCGGCGAGACCGGGGAGAATGAAACGGCTCTTCTGTCAGTCGGCCGGTACTCGCCCCCGCCCTCGCATGGTCCTCGCGCCCCTATTTGTATTTTTTTTCTTTTATTTATTCTGAATGGTCTGCATGTAATAATCTTGGAACAAATTTTTAACTACTTTGTATATGTAGACGCTTTTTCAATATTTCGGCGAGTCTTTTCGAATTCCCCCTTCGGGGACCTGGCCAGCTCGCAAGGCTTGCGAGGAGAGGGTGGCGAGGTGGCGCGGTGAGACCGGACCGATCGGCCGACTCGCCCTCCCTCTCACCCTTCTTTACCTTCTTCTATAAATAGACCTTCTCACCTACTCCCGAGGCACGCCTTTATTGCTTTCGAATTTTTGCTTCGCTCCTGTCTTCCCGAGCTCGCGCTTCCCCTTTTCTCTGTGACCATGGTGAAGACCAACCCTGATGCGGACGGTCGGTCTAAGTGCGCCCAACACTTCGTTGATCACTGCTTTTTCGAGGGGCACATCACAGAGGAGGAGCTCGTCGAGTTCACGGCGGCGTTCGTCCCCCCCGGCTTCCAGGCTCGCAGGCCCGCCGAGCATGAAGCCATCAACTCCTTCCCGGAGGGCGAGCTCGCCTTTCCCATCTCGCACTTCGAGGTGGGACTGCGCCTCCCTCTCTGGCCAGAAATCCGCCAGATCCTGAAGTACTACGGCGCGGTGCCCGCGCAGTTGAATTCCAACGCCATCGCTATGATGGTGGCGTTCGCCTGCTTCCTTCGCCGGGAGCGAATTGAGTTCAACCTCGCGGTGTTCCGCAAGTTGTTCTCTTACAAGGCTACTCCCGACGGGGTCGCCTACTTCGGCGGGTCCTTCATCAAGGTTCGCGAGCTGGCGAACAAGAATCACAACTGGATGACCCGGCTCGTCTTCATCAAAGGCGAGCTCGGCAACATCCCTTTTCGCCCCCTGCAGAAGAGCGAGGACATATACCGTCCTCCCTCCCTGTCCGGTAGCGACGCCGACCTCCACAAGTTCTTTCTCCACAAGGACTTCGAGGTCGCCTTCCTCCGCCGCGGCCTCGACTTGCTTCAGCCCGTTCTCCCCGGCGAAGGTATATCTCGCTCAGCCCTCTCGCGAACTTTATCAAGGTGGATCTCATATGATTTTTCCCTCTCTTTTTTTTTGACTAAGTCTTTCTCTGCAGGGGAACGGGTTCTCCCGGAGCATCCGCCGTTCGCCGACCCGGGGATATTCTCGGACCCTCTGGAGCTGGCCCGGGCGGCGGCGCTGGCTTGTCGCGAGGAGCAACCGCGAGTCCAACCCTCCGGCAAGAAGCGCTCGGAGTCCGGGGGGTCGAGCTCGCGCCCCGATTCTTCGCTCCCCAAGAAGAAGAGGGCGAAGGTGGTCTCGCGCGGACGGCTGCACCTTCCCTCGTCTCCCGCCAAGTTCATGAGCTCGCCGGAGGCTCTGTCCGACGAGCCGCCCTTGAGCCCGCTGAAAGAAGCCTCCTCTCCCCGAAAGGGGAAGAAGAAGAGCGGGCCGTCCTCCGATTCTACCGGGGAGGACACCGTCCGCGAGCCCAGTCTGCCGAAGGATCACCCCAACTTCGGCAAGGGGTGCAAGAGCAAAGATGCGGCTGGCGAGCCCATCTTGAAGTGGGACGAGGGGGCTCACCGAGTTTCCGTCTCCACTCGCGCCCCCTCCTGGGGAGCTCGCCGGCCGCCCACCGCCCATGCCTTCGCTTTCGGCTTCGGCCTCTACAGCCGCGACAGCGCCGAGTCGTACAAGAAGCTGACCCCTAGTCAGCTCGGCTACGAGGGGATGCAGGCCCACCTGCGGGCCTTCGAGCTCCATCACATGATGGTCCGCCGCGGCTTCCAGCTCAGCAACGCCCTGCTGACTGCCGAGCAGGAGCGCGACCTGGCGAAGGAGAGCGCGGTCGACGCGGAAAGGCGGTTCGGCCTTGCGGACGCTCTACTCGCGAAGTCTGTCGGCGGCCTGGTAATCGCTGGATACCTCTATTTACCTTGCTTAAGATTATTCCTGCGCGTGTTCTGAACTTCTAGTCTTACAGGACGCCGAAGCCGCTAATGCGATGCGAGACGAGATGGCTCAGTTGCGGGCTCAGCTCGCTGAGCGGGAAGCCCAGCTCGCCGATCAGAAGACATATTCCCAGGAGCAGGAGGCTGTTGCCGCCCGGCTGGGGGCGGAGGTGGAGGAATTGAAAGAGAAGAATAAGGGGCTCCTGGGAGAGGTCCTTCGCCAAGCCGACGCTCTCCTTCCCCCGGACGCCAGCGAGCCGGCCTTCCCCTTCAAGAGGCCCCGGGTGTTTGGCGAGGCTGACGTCGCGGAGCGGCTGCGAGTCAACTCCGTCGAGGCTGCCGAGTGTCTTCTACAGGCCATGAGGGGGACGGGGATCTTGGCGGAAGGCTGCGAGGAGGTCACCGTCCGGGAGCTCCTGCCAACCCTGTTCCCGCCCAGCCCGCTCAGCGAGAAGGAAGATAGCTTTGACTCGCTTTTTGCTGGGGTGAGGGAGAAGGACGCTCGGCTTGGTGACGAGGAGGACCGCCACTCGAGGGGGGAGGGCGAGAGTTAACTTTTGTTTTCTTTTCTCTGTTCTTTTTTGTACCCTGCCGAGGCGGGCCTTGTAAACCTGTAATGATAACTCAAAGATATTTTTGCACAATTTTGCTATCTTCTTTTCGAGCTTACTTGCGATGTTATACCCGCGCGCTAGGTAGAGCGACCTCGCCTGTGGAATGTTTTGAGTTAGGACCAGCACCCGCGGTGCTCGCGGCGAATCCCTAGGACGCGTGCTCGCGCCATATCCTACTCGCGCCTCACCTTCCCCGGCCATGTCTCGCCTTAGCTTTTCGATAATTCAGACAAGTGAAAACACGCTTGGGTCAAGATATTGCCGGCATCCGCCTTAGGCATCAGGGCATGTCTTTCGCCGAGTTAGCTGGAGCGAGGCTGGGCTCGCTGGAGAGAGCCGCTCTCCTTCCCCTGAGTCTGGGACAGAACCAAGGTTTCTTTAGTAGCGAGCTGGAGAGAAAGGGGAGGGGGCGGGGTAGGATATTCCGAGCTCGCCGTCTTAACTGGCGAGCTCGCCCCCCCCCCCCTGGTATTTTCCTCGGGCCAACTCCCAGTCTCAACTTCAGGGTCGTAGCGACGTCCATCGAGACTCGGCCGTGCCAGCTAGGTGGGAGCCTGGCAGGGGAGTGACGAGACCTAACCCCATAGCGAGAAGACTTAGAAACTTTTGCCTCTCCCGGGTGCTACCACCGGGCCAGTCAGCTAGGTGAGAGCCTGAGGGCGGGTGTTGAACATCCTCCGGGCTTAGCCCCAGGGTCATAACGATGTCCATCGAGACTCGGCCGTACCAGCTAGGTGGGAGCCTGGCAGGGGAGTGACGAGACCTAACCCCAGAGCGAGAAGACTTAGAAACTTTTGCCTCTCCCGGGTGCTACCACCGGGCCAGTCAGCTAGGTGAGAGCCTGAGGGCGGGTGTTGAACATCCTCCGGGCTCAGCCCCAGGGTCATAACGATGTCCATCGAGACTCGGCCGTACCAGCTAGGTGGGAGCCTGGCAGGGGAGTGACGAGACCTAACCCCAGAGCGAGAAGACTTAGAAACTTTTGCCTCTCCCGGGTGCTACCACCGGGCCAGTCAGCTAGGTGAGAGCCTGAGGGCGGGTGTTGAACATCCTCCGGGCTCAGCCCCAGGGTCATAACGATGTCCATCGAGACTCGGCCGTACCAGCTAGGTGGGAGCCTGGCAGGGGAGTGACGAGACCTAACCCCAGAGCGAGAAGACTTAGAAACTTTTGCCTCTCCCGGGTGCTACCACCGGGCCAGTCAGCTAGGTGAGAGCCTGAGGGCGGGTGTTGAACATCCTCCGGGCTTAGCCCCAGGGTCATAACGATGTCCATCGAGACTCGGCCGTACCAGCTAGGTGGGAGCCTGGCAGGGGAGTGACGAGACCTAACCCCAGAGCGAGAAGACTTAGAAACTTTTGCCTCTCCCGGGTGCTACCACCGGGCCAGTCTGCTAGGTGAGAGCCTGAGGGCGGGTGTTGAACATCCTCCGGGCTCAGCCCCAGGGTCATAACGATGTCCATCGAGACTCGGCCGTACCAGCTAGGTGGGAGCCTGGCAGGGGAGTGACGAGACCTAACCCCAGAGCGAGAAGACTTAGAAACTTTTGCCTCTCCCGGGTGCTACCACCGGGCCAGTCAGCTAGGTGAGAGCCTGAGGGCGGGTGTTGAACATCCTCCGGGCTCAGCCCCAGGGTCATAACGATGTCCATCGAGACTCGGCCGTACCAGCTAGGTGGGAGCCTGGCAGGGGAGTGACGAGACCTAACCCCAGAGCGAGAAGACTTAGAAACTTTTGCCTCTCCCGGGTGCTACCACCGGGCCAGTCAGCTAGGTGAGAGCCTGAGGGCGGGTGTTGAACATCCTCCGGGCTTAGCCCCAGGGTCATAACGATGTCCATCGAGACTCGGCCGTACCAGCTAGGTGGGAGCCTGGCAGGGGAGTGACGAGACCTAACCCCAGAGCGAGAAGACTTAGAAACTTTTGCCTCTCCCGGGTGCTACCACCGGGCCAGTCAGCTAGGTGAGAGCCTGAGGGCGGGTGTTGAACATCCTCCGGGCTCAGCCCCAGGGTCATAACGATGTCCATCGAGACTCGGCCGTACCAGCTAGGTGGGAGCCTGGCAGGGGAGTGACGAGACCTAACCCCAGAGCGAGAAGACTTAGAAACTTTTGCCTCTCCCGGGTGCTACCACCGGGCCAATCAGCTAGGTGAGAGCCTGAGGGCGGGTGTTGAACATCCTCCGGGCTTAGCCCCAGGGTCATAACGATGTCCATCGAGACTCGGCCGTACCAGCTAGGTGGGAGCCTGGCAGGGGAGTGACGAGACCTAACCCCAGAGCGAGAAGACTTAGAAACTTTTGCCTCTCCCGGGTGCTACCACCGGGCCAGTCAGCTAGGTGAGAGCCTGAGGGCGGGTGTTGAACATCCTCCGGGCTCAGCCCCAGGGTCATAACGATGTCCATCGAGACTCGGCCGTACCAGCTAGGTGGGAGCCTGGCAGGGGAGTGACGAGACTTAACCCCAGAGCGAGAAGACTTAGAAACTTTTGCCTCTTGGGGGTTTAAGCTGCGAATCCCTTTACCTTCACTATTTTAACAGAGCGTGAAATACGGCAACGAGATTCTCTTTCATTCTTAAAGCCAAGTCATTTACAATATTTTCAAGGGTAAAAACGTTTCAGATCGTCGCCACTCCAAGTGTGGCTGAGGGTGTCCCCTCTTACATCTTGGAGGCGATACCCCCCCGATTTCAAGGCCTCCTGCACAATGTAGGGGCCCTCCCAATTGGGGTGGAGTTTTCCCACAGCGGCTGATCTCCCTGCCGCATCCACTTTTTTCAAGACAAGGTCCCCCTCCACGAACTGCTTGACACGGACGTGCTTGTCGAAATACTTGGCCATCCTTCGCTTGGCCTCTTCCTGCCTGATGACGGACAAGTCGCGTAGTTCCTCCACCATATCAAGGGAGAGTCGGAGCTCCTCCTCATTCTCCGACCTCCATTCTTCCCTTCCGGCTCCTGCCTCGACGACCCGAGGCGTCTGGACCTCGAATTCGATAGGAAGAACGGCCTCGCAGCCGTGAGAGAGCTTGAAAGGAGTCTCCCCCGTGGCCGTATTGGGGGTGGTCCTTAATGCCCAAGGGACCGATGGAAGCTGCTCCACCCAGCTTCCCTTCAAGTTTTCCACTTTCTTCTTTAAGAGGTTCACGATGATTTTGTTGGCCGCTTCCACCTGCCCGTTGCTCCTGGGATGATGGACAGAAGCAAACCGAAGGTCAATCCCTAGCTGCTCGCAGAAACGAATGAACTCCGTGCTGGCGAACTGAGGTCCGTTGTCCGTGACAATAGCTTGTGGCAGCCCGTGCCTGCAGATGATCTCTCCCCAGATGAAGTTCCTGACTACCTGAGAGGTTACCTTGGCTAGAGCCTTCACCTCCATCCACTTAGAAAAATAATCGATCATGACCAACAAAAACCTCCTCTGCCCGCTGGCCTGAGGGAAAGGTCCTACAAGGTCCAGCCCCCATATGGCGAAGGGCCATGGTGCCATGATACTTCTTAACCTCTGAGCCGGCTGGAGCTGGAGCGGGGCATATAGTTGGCACTTATGACACTTTTTCGCGAATTCGACTGCATCCTGACCGAGGGTGGGCCAGAAGTACCCTTGCCTGACGACCCTCCCTTCCAGAGTCCGACTCCCCGAGTGACTCCCACATTCACCAGAATGGACTTCCTCCAAAATTTTGTGCACCTCTCTTTCGGCCACGCAACGGGCCAACATCCCTGAGAGGGTCTTGCGGTATAACTGTCCCTCGCGTAGGAGGTAGTATGCCGCCTTGTGCTTGAGCCCTCTTCGGTCCATCCCCTCCGGGTATTCTCCGGTGGACAAGAAGATGACGAAGGGATCCATCCATGAGGGGTGTTGTTCTACTCCCATTAGCTCCCCCTCCTCGATGGAAGGTCGGAAGAGATCCGTAATGGTGCCTCCCATCCGGGGACCGTGCTTTGCTAGCTGGTCGACTGGCTCGTTTTCCCCTCTTGGCACGTGCTTGATTGAGAAGGTCTGGAAGGTCCCAATGACTCCCCTTACCTTCATCAAATAGAGCTGCAGGGTGGGCTCCCTTGCCTCAAACTCCCCCTTGATCTGGGAAGCCACCACCATGGAGTCAGTGAGGACCTCCACGTCATGCACCCCCAAGTCTCTTGCCAGGCGCAGACCTGCGATTACAGCTTCGTATTCGGCTTGGTTGTTGGTGATAGGAAAGTGCACTACCACGGTCTGCTCGATCTTTATCCCTTGGGGGCTTTCTAAGATGACCCCAACCCCTAAAGAATGCTTCCCCGAGGCACCGTCCACCCTGACTTTCCAGGGGAGGGGGCGAGTGAGTCTCTCCTCCGCCACCTCGACCACATACTCTGCCAGGAAGTCAGCCATAGCTTGGGCCTTGATTGAGAGGCGGGGGACGAAGGAGATGTCGAACTCGCTCAGTTCCACCGACCATTTGGCCAACCTACCTGAATGCTCCACCCCCTTGAAGATGTTGCGCAGGGGGTGGTCAGTCACTACTCGGATTGAGTGCGCCTGGAAATAAGGCCGAAGCCTCCGGGCTGAGATGATTAAGGCGAAGGCCAGTTTTTCCAGGATGGGGTAGCGGAGCTCGGCCTTCTTTAGTATCCGACTCACATAGTAGACGGGGAGTTGCCTCTTCCCCTCTTCCCGAACCAAAACCGAACTCAAGGCTTCAGCCCCGACCCCTAGATATAGGAATAAGTCCTCCCCCTCCTTGGGCCCTTGGAGCAGGGGGGCCTGAGCCAGCTGTTTCTTTAAAGCCTGGAATGCCTCCTCGCACTCCGAGGTCCATTCAAACCTTCGAACCCCTCTCAAGGTTTTAAAGAATGAGGAACACCTCTCCCCGGCCCGGGAGAGGAATCTACTCAACCCTGCCAACTTCCCTGTCAGCTGCTGTACTTCCTTGGTATTTTGCGGCGACCTTAGTTCCAGGATCGCCCTCACCTTGTCTGGGTTAGGTTCTACCCCAGAGGGGGTGAGAAGGTGCCCTAGGAACTTTCCCCGGCTTGCCCCGAAGACACACTTCAAGGGGTTCAGCCTCATCTTAAACTTGCGGAGAGTGGCGAAAGTCTCTTCCAATTCCTGGATGTGGGAGTCGACATCCAAGCTCTTGACCATGAGATCATCCACATACACTTCGAGGTTCCTCCCCTTCTGCTCTCGGAAGACCCTATCCATCATTTTTTGGTAGGTAGCCCCTGCATTCTTTAGCCCGAAGGGCATCATCTTGTAACAATAACACCCATCTCCCGTGATGAACGAGACATCTTTGACGTCAGGGGGGTGCATCCTGATTTGGTGATAACCTGAAAAAGCATCTAAAAAACTCATTACAGGGAAACCGACGGCTGAGTCAACCAGCGCGTCGATCCGAGGCAGAGGATAACAATCTTTCGGGCATGATTTATTAAGAAGAGAAAAGTCGATACACATCCTCCACCGGCCGTCTCCTTTTTTAACCATTACAACGTTGGAGACCCAGCCGGGGTATTGGATTTCAGATATGAAGCCAGCCTCGAGGAGCTTGGCGACTTCCTCTCTGATTGGCTCGGCGAGCTTGTCCGTGATGGACCTCTTTTTCTGCTGGATGGGGGGAGCCTCCGGGTCCAGGTTGAGGCGGTGGCAGGCCACGTCGGGGTCGATCCCTGGCATCTCCGCGGCGCTCCAGGCGAAGATGTCCACGTTCCTCTGGATGCACTCCAGCATCCTGCCTTGAGCTTCCGGGGTCAGACCTCCGCTGACGCGGACCTTCTCCACCCTTCCTCCAATGGTGTGGACCTCCATCTCCTCCACCTCTTCCGCCGCCTCCAGGCGGGACTGTTCCTCCCATTCCCTGGTACCTCCCCCTCCGGGGGCGAGGGCCTCTTCCTCAGCCTCTTCGACGGCCATGGCCTCGGCCGACCCCCGAGTCTCTTCCGCGACCTCCTTCCGAGCGCGGCATTCCACCTCCATCTCTTCGTCAGCTTCCTGCCCCTCCTCCTCCAGCCTCCGTCCCATCTCCTCGGCCCCCTCCAGCCAAGAGATGGAGTTTACCGCCGAGACGTAGCACTCCCTTGCCTCCTTGGGGTCTCCTCGGACCCGGATCTGGACCCCCTCGACGTTGAGCTTGAGGCACTGGTGGAAGGACGAGGGGACGCAGCGGAAGGCGCTGATGAGGGGTCTCCCGAAGATGGCGCTGTAACTGCTAGGGGCGTCCACGATAACAAACTTGCAGTTGCGCGACTGCCCCCCTAGAGTGACATGGAGTCCCACTCCTCCCTCGACTTCCTTCCTCTCCCCTGAAAAGCCGAACAGAGGCCCGTCCGAGGCCAACACCCTCCTGGCCTCCACCTTCATCGCATCAAACGCCTTCTTAAAGATGACGTTGACCGAACTCCCATTGTCCACGAGGATCCGGGAGACAGTGAAATCCTCGATGGCTGTCTGGATAACCAGCGCATCGCAGAAGGGGTCCTCGTGACCCGGCAAATCCTCTCTGGAGAAGGTGATTTTCTCCTCCGGGGGAGGGGATTGGGATGTGGAGCCAACGCTCCTCCGGTACATGGTGTGGAGGCTTGACTTGCGGGAAGCCTCGATCCCGGCCCCCCCGTGGATCGCTCCGATCCTTCCTCGGGTGCCCACATCAACCCGGTCTTCGCACCGATCCCCCTCCTCCCGGGGCCGGATCTCCTCTATCCGAACTTCCTGCTGCTGTTGCTGCTCTCTTCTCCCTCTCATCTCGAGAAACTCCGGACACGTGGACGTGAGGTGCCCCTCTTCCTGATGAAAGTCGCAATAGGGCAGGTCCACCCTGACCTCCCTCCTTCTCCTCGGCTGTCCTCTCCTCCTTCCCCTCATGGCAATCGCCATTGCCTCCTCCTGGTCGGGGAGAGGGGGTCTTTGACCCTGCCTACCCCCCTGAGGGTTGTACTGCCCTCGGCCACCCTGGCGGTTATCTCCTCCCTGATAACCCCTTCGTGGTGCCTGGTCTTGCCATTCGGGCCTCCACCCCAAACGGTGGGTCTGCTCCGGACGCACCCACCTGGGTTGCGGCTGCTGCTGCGGCTGCTCCCTCTGCCGAGGTTCAGCCCTCCTCTCCTCCTGAATTCGGCCACCCCTTGGCCTTTCCTCTTCCACGGCCCACTTGGCCAACCTTCGCGCGAACTCTGGATGCGCTGCCTCCATTTCGGCCTCCC
The DNA here is from genome assembly GCA_039513925.1 of Platanthera zijinensis. Taxonomy (NCBI): domain Eukaryota; kingdom Viridiplantae; phylum Streptophyta; class Magnoliopsida; order Asparagales; family Orchidaceae; genus Platanthera; species Platanthera zijinensis. The sequence goes on from CM077093.1 coordinate 2,093,441, forward strand.
TGGCCGCCCTCTCTAGAAGTGCCTCAAAAGACACTGGAGGTGACCTCTTCAGCTCCATGGCGAAGAACCCGGACTGGAGACCCAGGGTGAAGGCCACCATCATGGTGTGCCCTGGCATCTCCTGAACTTGGGACAGTTCCTCTTGGAACCTGTCCAGGTAGCTCCCCAGGGTCTCTCCTACCCTCTGCTTGATGCGGAACAAAGACTCCGCCTCCCTCTTCCTCTTCTTTGAAGTGGTGAACCTCAGCATGAAACCCCGTCGCAGATCCTCAAAGCAGTAAATGGACCCGGTCGGGAGTTGGTGGAACCACTCTCTCGCCTTTTCTCTGAGGGTGATGGCGAAGAGCCGGCACTTGAAGCCGTCTGACATCTGTCGAATGGAGACCATGTCCTCGAACCACTGGATGTGGTGGACCGGGTCTCCTCTTCCGGAGTAGTAAGTCATCTCCGGCTCGCGAAACCCCTCGGGAACGGGGGCTGAAGAAACGAACTCGCTGAAAGGGCTCCCCCCCCTCAGCCGGGCGAGTCGGGAACTCCCTCCCTGCCGTCTCGCCGAAGTGGTACTCGGCGGCCGAGCCGGGGAATAGAACTCGCCCCTGGAACTCGCGCTCGCCCCTCTCGGCGGGCTCCTTCCCTGGTCGCCTGAGCGGCGCGTCGTCGCCGAGTGCGGGAACGGCGACCACCGGGACAGCCGGCGTCGCACTCTCAGCTCGCATGCCGAGAGCGGTCCTGACGAGCCCGAGGATCTCCTCCCTAAGCTCCGCCGGCATGCTCGCCGCTGGGGGTGGGGGAGGGGGTGGCGAGTTGCCCCTGCCTGATCCTTGTCCTTCTTCCCCGGTCATCGAACCTGCAGAAGATTTTCTCTGCTGACCACTGTCCACGCTCACCGCACCAAAATGTTGAAACCGGAAAACCGGTCTCTTGTGGAGTTCGACCCTTGGGGAAGGGGTGGCCGCGCACCTACTTCACTCCTGCAAGAAAACGACAAAGAAAAGAAGAAACAAGGACTAGACCAAGGGCCCGGCGTGGAGGTCCCACCACAAACCCGGAAGATCTCAGAGCGCTTCCCCTCCTTAGCCAAATGCCGGGCTAAGGTACCTCAGAAAGCGCTAGTAGGCCAGAGAATTCGTAAGCGTGCCTTCTGAGGTACCCCTTGGGTCCTATTTATAGGAAAAGATGGCCTGCCAATATACAACCTTCACTGTTTTCGAGGACTACAGGCAAACCAAAAGGGGCCACACAGTAAAAGTGTGCCATGGCCAAAATGCGAGCTGGACCTGAGGGGGCACTCGCTCGGCAAGGGGCCCGACTCGCCTCGCCCTGGGCGGACTGTGCTCGGCTAGCGCTGGGCTCGGCTGGACTATTGCCGAGCTCGGGCTCGGCACGACGATCGCCGAGCTCGGACTCGGCACGGAGATCGTCGAGCTTGGCTCGACCATCGTCGAGCCCTGTTTCCGCACCCGAGCTCGGTCTCGGCATGCCGGACTTCGTTCGGCCATCGCCGAGCTTAGCTCGACTATTGCCGAGCTCGGGCTCGGCAAGCTGGGTTCAAGGTGATCTGAGCCGGCCGGTTCAACCCCTGTCGACCACTCGCGGGATACGGGGTTGTACATTCAGGCTAAAAAAATGGTCTCATTTTGGAAAACCGGAGTTGGTGATCTCAATATCCATCACTAGAGATAGATATTGAATCTTTGAGTTTTTAGATTACGGTGAATATCGACGACTTTCCATCAGAAAGCCAATTCCATTTTAAAATTGTTGGTACGAACAAGAGAAATGACATTCATATTCTCAAAGCCAATACTTCAATATCAATGTCTATCAAACGAACGGACCCTTAGGCATTTCATCCTATAAAACCCAACATAACCTTCCTATAGTTTCAATTAAATATCATCCATCTTCATTTTGATATGCTTAATTTGTGTCAAAATAAATTTCTTTATAGTTTCAATTTTACCGTTTATGTTTCTTTTGCTTTTTCGACTCACAATGAACTTTAATTATAATAAGAGCATTGTTATGAGCACATTCACTTTGAATGTGTGCATATCAAAAGGTAGAGGTGTTCAAAAAGATCGGGCTTGGGGCCCCGGCCCGAGCCCCGCCCGGAAAAAGTCTGGCGAGACCCGGCTTAGGAAAAGCCTGGCTCGGCCCTAGGCTGGGCTTGGGGGCCTTACAGGGCCTCATATTAGCGTGTAGCCCGGTTCGGTGCCCAGCGCTGGTCGGGCCCGAATAAGCCCGAGAGCCGAGCCTGATATGGGCCTGGCACACAGATCATTCCCGCCAATAAACCCCGACGGGATTTTAACCGGGCCGGCTCGGGCCCAGGCCGGCCTTGGGGGCCTTTGTAGGCCCCCTGTCGAATGTGACGCCCGAGCTCGGCCCGAGCCCAGCTCAAGATGGGCCCAGCCCGATAGGCCCGATCCGGCCCGGCCCAATCGGACTTTTTGAACGCGCCTCTCGAAAAGCAAATTAATACCTAATTTTTTCCCCTCCTAGATTCATTCTCATTTAGGGGCACACCCTTGAGTTATTGCGTGTTTCGACGTGCGGCTCTCTCCCCGGTTACATCCTCTCCCCTGTGGGACCCTAAGTGGGTTTTGGAGACAAATTCAGGAGCAGCCGGGTTTGAGGAGAGTGGAGCTTGGAGCTTGCGTCAATGATGAAGCTGAATAATGAGCACAAGCTAAAATATATTGTTGGAATAGAAGTGCAAAATAATAGCAGGGTACCAAACAATTGGCAAGCCGAAAAATTGATTACATTATTAATCTGCATGAACAAGAAGCTGCACATATCAAAAAAACTTTTGAAAATGCTGTTGCTGTCTTTCTCAAAAGAAGTCATTTTTAGTATGTATACGCACCTTTTTTCTCGAATAAGGACATATTAAAAAGTGACTATCCAAACAAATCTGCACCGGTGATCTGGAGAATTATACGGTTGGATCTGCTCCAGCGCAAATCTATGGTATGCATACGTACCAAAATATTTTATTCTCGAAAACAGTGAGTGTGGGGACAAGTTTTTTGAAATTTTGGGTACTAATTTTTTATATTCATGCTCACCAGAGAAAATCAAATTGTTTTCATTTTGTTAGGTTACTGTTTTGTATCAGGGATTTAAATTTTGAGTACTAATTTTTTTTTAAAAAAAAGGCTCAAGAAAACAATTTTTTTTTAAAAAAATTCAAATAGATGTGTTCTTAAATAAATGAGTAGAAAATAAAATTTTGTAGTGTGCGTATATCATATGTGTGCTAATATCCAAAATAATTATGCTCATGTTAAATGCTAATATCCAAAATTTATTTCAGCTTAACACAATAGATGAAGAGATTTCGAAGCTGAAGAAGAGACTCCGTCTTCTTTCTGCATGCTGTGCAGTTTCAATATTTTGGTACTCCGCAGAGTGAGTTAAAGAATATTCTCAATAATTTTCTAATATTGCATCTATTCAACATTTCTTGAATCCTATATAAAACTCGTGTTACGTTCCGCTCGAGACTGTTGATGGACCGGATTAACTGAGCCGTCATATCGCATTGAGCGGTCGAGCATGAAAATAATCAGAAAAACATAGGGGGACGATCTGGAGCTGAAAAAGATGGAGATGAAGGGAAAGTGGGGCTATTTATAGATTTTTAGAGGGTCGGACCAATAATTTTACTAAGTAACTACCGGACGGACGAATAGGAATGCCGGATTTGAGCACGTGGATCGCCATTTTAGGGAAATGATGACTTTGCCCCTTGGGACGGAAAAGTCTACCCGGGAAAATGAGCGGCCCGGCGAGCCAAGCGGTCGGACGAGGCCTGCGGCCAAGGCCGTACTTACGCCGGTCAGCCAAGGCTCAGTCGGCCTCGCGGAGGCCGACCGAGATCGCCCGGGCACCGCGCGTCCGGTATTGGGAAGGTCGGCCGCAGGGCGGCGGACCTTGTGAAGGCCGGCCGAGGCCTCCCGGGCGTCGGGCGGCCAAGGCACGACTAGCCTCACGAAGGCCGGATAAGGCAGGCTGTATGCGAGGTGGCCGACCCTGCGAAGCCCGGCCGAGGCCTCTCGGTCGTCGGGCAGCCAAGGCACGACCGGCCTTGCGGAGGCCGGCCAAGGCCTCCTGGGCGGCGGGAGGCCGGCTTCGTTGAGGCTGGCCGAGGCCGGTCGGGCGGCCAAGGCAAGACCGGCCTCCAGGAGGCCGGCCGGGGCCACCCGGGCGACAGGCAGTAGTAGGGCGGCCCGCCCTGTGGTGGACGACGAAGGGTGCCCGTGCGCCGGGAGGCCAAGGCAGTGGCGGATCCAGAAAATTAAAAATGGGGGTGCACAAATTAATAATGCGGGCGCACACAAATTTTTTTGAATGAGTCAATGAGTTCAAAAAATTTTAATATGAGAAGTCAGACATCAACTTCAAAAAAAAAAATTGAACGTTTCAATTTTATCGGAGCTATTTCTCCCTCATTTGGCCACTGTTTTTGACGTATAAATAGTCAAAATTTATTGTATCGACGAGAGAAGTCCAAATACACTAACCATTTTGAAAAATAATGGGGGTGCCAGTGTCCCTCGGGCCCCCTTCTGATCCGCCAAGATAAGGCTACAAATATTTCAACTTCAACCCACAACTCGCAATTCATTTTTAAAGACATGCAGATTATCCTAGCATGAGCTTGAAAGCTATTTTAACAGCTAAGCAACGTTGGTTTATGGCGTGATCTTGACAGCTATTTAACAGCTACTGGTGGTTTATCTGCTAAATCTATATTATATATGCAAACAATTATCGACAGCCATTGTGATTGTACGGTGTAACACTCAGGATCCTTCAAAATATTAACAGCCGTTGGATTGAGGGAGGAGAGAAACTGACAATAATTTTTTTCCTGAATTCCTCACGCCCTCATTGCGATAATTTATACGGGGTAGTCGGGCGACAGCTGCTTGGTAGTTTTTTTTTAATAAAAAAACAGCTGATATAATTTAAAATAATAATTAAAAATAATTTAATTCATGTATAATTAAAAAAATAATATTTCAAAAAAATTATTTAAAATTGTCTCCATGTATTAAAAAAAATTAATTTAGTTCGTATAATTAAAAAAAGAGATAAAAACATTTAATATAATTTCCGCTGCCTGCGAAGCCACGAAGTCCCACGGGGGTGGGTCGGATACTATCGTGCGGGGAACGGGAGGCTCCGGTGCACTATCACTCATGTGTGTGTGATATGATCTAACCAAATCAGACGGTTCAGATTGATTGGATGGTATGTCAGAGTTACACAGTACATCATGAAAGTATTTCTTTACACACATTTTAAATAAGGGTTCTGTCCTATAATAAAAAATTATCATTTTACTCTTAAAATTATGAAAAATTCAAGACTAGCGGAATAACCCGTCCATTCATGTCCATTATGTGCAAAGGGGGCCCCACAAGTCTAGCCAGTCGGCCTAGCGCGTAGCAGTAGGTCTAGCCCGCTCAATCGGGAAAGAAAGCCCGCTTAACCTGGTTTTATGATAAATTTCAAACAAGATTTTCAGATCCTATTATTTAAGGGAATTGTTAAAGACATCATTTATTTGGCTAGTGGCAGCTCATTGATAATGACAAACCAAGTTTTTACACAAGCAGACCAAATAAAAAAAAACATAAATTTTATGAAATAAATATAAACCATATTAAGTATATTGTCCAAAATTAAATGAATTTCAGCTTGCTACAAAATGATCTTATATGATGAGACAAGCATTTCAAAATACTATGAATGTCCAAAATAAATGATCTTCATGTTCCGTCAAAGCGCACCTGAAATTAAAAACGAAAACATTACGTCAAATATTTGAACATTTATCAAAAGTGAAATATTCATAAAGTTGTAATTAAAATAAGTGTTCGAAATGTGCCTAAACTTCAAAATCTCATTGTCTCGCAATATCTGTGTGATATCACTTTCAACTTGAAAATATCGGTGGTAGCGGACAATCACCATGCATAAGAAGTTGTATAAAGTGATTGTCATTTTGCATAAGAGAACAGATGTTAAATGAGCGAAGAATAAACTCTCTAAATGGTTGCTATCAACTTTCTCTTTATTACTTTCACTTTATTGAAGCTAGTGTAACCACAATCTTTTATGCACTTATACAAATACTGAATTGACGTCCATCTTGTAATTCTTCATTTTATATCTTACACCTTTCATTATAAAGTGTTCTAATTACTGTGACATTGCTGCTATCTCGCTGCTTCAAGGTTGACAGAATCTTACGTGGCTTCACACCAACAACATACATGTCATGCACAATTTTCTGCTCGTCCTTATTTAACTGACCAGCATAAGAATAAGCTTCTAGATGAACTAACTCATGATTATGAACACCACATTACAAATTAACAACTCAGTACAACTTACATTCCTTACACCTTTCAATGTGAAACGGCACCCACAATGTTTGGAAGAAGATTTCCTCATATTCTTATTAGTCCAGTTGTTTGCACTCTAACTAGCCTGTTTGCAGTCGCCTCTATCACACCCTAGCAGTACTCTCGGTCTGCTTCTAGATGTCAACTTATCAATACTCTTAATGGTGATCACAAATCAAAGATTTCTAGCAATATTGCGTGTCCAAGAAACTAAATCAACTTTGGATGAAAATGACATGCTAGTAGTGAAATGCACACTCAAATCTATATATGAAAACGGTATTAAACTACTCCCAACATTTTCATCTACGGAATCTATAATACAAAACAAAAATCACCCCAAAAGGTCAATGTAAATGCAAAACAAATTTTCTCATTCACAAAAAAAATTTGAGATGGAGTTTTGGATATACCGAAACACAAATTGGGAGAAGGATGTCTTTTCCACTGCATGTCCAGGGGTCAGATCACCGGCGGCGGGAGAGGCAGCAGCGGATGAGGACAAATCAGGATTCAGTGGATCGGGTAGGACTGGAAGAGGGGGAAAATGGTGCTTGGCCATCTCCTCCGGTGGCGGCGGCGGCAAGAGAGGAGTTGCTGGAGAAGTCGGGCGAAAATCCAGTGGCTCAGGTAGGAGTGGAAGAGGAGAAAAATGGGGGAGGTCGCTGCACCTGGGTAGGTCGGGTAGGGAGACAGAAGGAACAAGGTGCTTGGCCATCTACTCCGGCGGCGGCAGCAGCGAGAGGGGAGGCGGTGGAACGAAGTAGGGCGACCACAGCGAGCGAAATGCGTTGGGCGGCTAGGGCGAGTGGGAGTTATCGGGCAGGGAAAGAGGACGAATAGGAAAAAGGGTTACCATTGGGTTAAATGCTAGACCTGAGAAAAAGGGGATTTAATTAAAAATATTGGGCTGCCACTGGACAAATAAGGGATGCCTTTAAAAATCACCTTATTTAAACACAATCTCTCACATGCACGATGTGGGAATGCGGATGAATAGTACTTGGTTAAACTGTGCTCGGCGGTTTATATACACACACACACACACACACACGAGTGCCCGACACGGGGCTCCGCCCCTATGGCTACGTGCCACAGTACCCGGCCCGTGATGGCGGACTTCGTCCGCAACCGACTGGCTTCGCCAGCCCACGACGGGTCGCCGCGGGCTACGCCCGCATCAATGCGAGTGCCTAACACGGGGATACGCCCCTACCACCAAGCACAATAGTACCCAGCCGGTGACGGTCCGACGGGCTTCTCCCGCCTCCCGGCGGCCTGCTCGACACAGGGCTTCGCTCCTACGACCAAGCGCGACAGTACCCAGCCAGTGACGACCCAGCCCGACTCCCGACGGCCTGCTCCCTCCCACGGCGGAATCCCGCCTCCCAGCGGGCTACGCCCGCCCTCATCGAAAGTCAGCCTCCAGGCGGGCTACATCCGCCCCCAGCCCCTTCGAGCTCCGGGCGGGCTGCACCCGTCCCCGTCCACTTCGGCCGCATCGAGGAGGGCGCTAAGGGGTGGGCGGTGGAGCCACAGGGCAGGCACCGCCCCGCCCCTGGCGAGCCTTGGATTAAATCCAGCACTTAGGCGGGATATAATCCCGCGTGGCTTAAGCGGATTAAATCCAGCCTAAGTGCGGGATTAATCCCGCCTAAGTGCGGGATTAATCCCGCCTAAGTGCGGGATTAATCCCGCCTAAGTGCGGGATTAATCCCGCCTAGCTTAAGCGGATTAATCCCGCCTAAGCCAGGCGGGATTAATCCCGCCTAAGTGCGAAATTAATCCCGCCTAAGCCAGGCGGGATTAATCCCGCCTAAGTGCGGGATTAATCCCGCCTGGCTTAGGCGGGATTAATCCCTCCTAAGCCTGGCGGGATTAATCCCGCCTAAGTGCGGGATTAATCCCGCCTAAGTGTTAATCCCGCCTGGCTTAAGTGGATTAATCCCGCCTAAGCCAGACGGGTTTAATCCCGCCTAAGCCAGGCGGGTTTAATCCCGCCTAAGCCAGGCGGGATTAATCCCGCCTAAGCCAGGCGGCGGGATTTATCCCGCCTAAGCCAGGCGGCGGGATTTTTCCCGCCTCGGGATAATCCCGCCTCGGGATAATCCCGCCTCGGGATAATCCCGCCTCGGGATAATCCCGTTTGGGATTGTATTAATCCCAGGCGGGATTTAGTCCCACACCGCCCGCGCAGCTAAGATTTTTGGGTATATATATGTCGTTGTCCCATAGAGAGGTATGTTAATAATGATGAGCCTGAAACTCTAGTAGGCCTGTGTACAACCTGTATTCGACGAGGGTGGACCCTACCACCGCCAGGTCATCAGGAGTCAAGGTCAACAAGTCAAGACGGGGGGTCAAGATCAGCGCCCCAGGCCGTGGAAGACTCGTGCGAGTATGGCGAGCTCCCTAGGCATACTCGCCAGGTGGCGACTAAGGCGGGATACTCGCCTAGCCCGTGCGAGCTCCCCAGGAAGTCGCCCAATTGCCAGGGTGGGGGTATAAGTAAGACCCCCCCCCCCCTCTTTGGATTTCCCTATAAATAGGACCCCAGGGGTGCAAAGGAGAGGACAGAAAAATCTCGGATAGATACTCGCGAGCTCCTTGGATTCTTTTTCCTCAGAGAATCCGCCGCGACTAGCTACCTCATTGCTCACCTGCCTCCTTCGTATCTAGCTCGACTATTCTGGTTGAGAAGGGGTTGCTTCTTCCAAGTAACCGGGTACGTGGTGGGATCTTCCTGCCGAAGCAACCTGGGGTCTTGTTTCTAAAACTCCTTTCCGTTCTAAAACTCCTTTCCGTTCTTGCCAACCTGGAAGATGTTCACAGACGGAGCTTCGGGCAAGCATTCCATAGGGGCAGGAGTAGTGTTGGTTAGCCCTCAGGGAACCAGAATCGAGCAGGCCGTCGAGATCCTTTTCCCAGTAATGAACAATTAGGCGGAGTATGAAGCCATGGTGGCTGGCTTGCGTCTCGCCAGGGAGTTAGCAATTAAAGACATTCAAGCTTTTACCGTCTCCATGGTGGTCGCATCTCAGATTCGGGGGGAATTCGAGGTCCATGATCCCATCCTGCAACAGTACCTGGTCAAGGTTAAGGGTCTGATCGGGGGCTTCCAATCCTTCCTCGTCGAGCACATGCCCCGAGAAGATAACTCTGAGGCGGACTACCTTGCCAAGTACGGTCCTCGAGCTGGGGGAATTGTTATCGAGTTGTTTCAGCCATCCATCGAGGAAGGTGAAATGATGGAGATTGAGCAGCGGTACTCATGGAAATACCCGTTCGTTACGTTCTTGACAACAGGTCAGCTGCCCTCAGACAGTCAAGATAGAAGAAAGTTTCGATACAAGACGGCATATTACCTGCTGCAAAACGGCGAGCTTTATCGCAAGACCATCTCGGGACCCTTGGCCAGATGCTTGTCAGAGATCGAGGTCCCCCGGGTTCTCGAGGAGATTCATTCAGGAGAGTGTGGCAGCCACTCCGGGACTCATACTCTGGAGCAGAGAATTTTGAGGCATAGTTACTTCTAGCCGACCATAAGAAAGGACACGGAAGCCTTCTCCAGAAAGTGCTCCCAATGTCAGCTCTTCGCGCCCCTCATGCTTCAACTGGCTCAGCACCTTCGCTCGATCACCGCTCCGTGGCCCTTTGCAATCTGGGGGATGGACCTGATCGGCCCGTTCCCCCAAGCCAGCGGACAGAGGAAGTTTGTACTGGTGATGATCGACTACTTCTCCAAATGGATCGAAGCCAAGGCCTTAGCCAGGACCACATCCCAGATCGTCAAGAACTTCATTTAGAGAGAAATCGCGTGCAAATTCGGGATCCCTTTGGCCATTGTCACCGACAATGGGCCACAATTCGCTAGTCTGGAGCTTGGAGACTTTTGCAAATAATTGGGAACGGACCTTCGGTTCGCTTCGGTACACCACCCTCGGAGCAATGGGCAAGTGGAGGCCGCCAACAAGCTTATCATTAACCTGCTGAAGAAGAAGGTCACTAATCTCAAAGGGAACTGGGCCGAGCAACTCCCTTCAGTTCTATGGGCTCTGAGAACAACCCCAAACTCGGCCACGGGGGAAACGCCTTTTAAGCTATCCCATGGATCAGAGGCACTCATCCCGGTCGAGTTCGAGGTACAGAGTCCGAGGGTCATTGTGGCCGAAGGCGGAAGCGAAGAATGGCGACTGGAGAACGAGGATGCCCGGAGGCTCTCCCTGGATTACATAGAAGAGCTTCGGGACTTGGCCTCCATACGACAGGAGGAGATCAAAAGGCGCATGGCGAGGCACTTCGACAAAAATGTCCGCCTAAAAAGTTTCCTTACGGGAGATCTGATTATGAAGAAGGTAGACGCCACTGGGCGGGGAGCCGCCGTGGGAAAGCTGCATCCCAACTAGGAAGGACCCTTCATTCTCCAAGAAGCCCTGGTCACGGGGGGCTATTACCTACAAGATCAAAAAGGGGAGCAACTAAACAGAACCTGGAGTGGAGACGATCTGAAAAGATTCCACCCCTAGTGGTAACACTTGTATTTACTTTATAAGCACGTTGATTGATATACAATGGTGACTGGATTATTCTCCTTTTTGTGTTAATATCCCTCAAGGCTTCTGAGTGCTCCTAGGATCCGCCTCGCAGTCGACTCCGGGGACCAGTGGTCAGTTTGTTCCTTATACACATCCCGGTACGGATGATAGGACGATACCTCAGGACTTTAAGCGCTCTTGTAAGACCGAGCCTCTGTATTGTCGGCCGAGATCAGCTGCCCCCTTGCATGTTAGCCTATGTCTCCCCGAGTGCATATCTCTTTTGAGAGGTCTAAGTTGTTAGCCTAAATCACCTAGAGGGGGGTGAATAGGTGAAATGCGTGTCAAATGCGGAATTAAAAACTAACACAGCACACATCAAGCAATCACAGACGACAAGAGATTTATAGTGGTTCCCCAACCTTGGGTACGTCCACTTTCCTCACCAATCTAGCAAATCACTAGACTCGGCTACTCCACTATCTCGGATTGAAAACAATCCTACACCTCGGAACCACGTTCCTACAAAACTCGATCCAACTGGATCTACAAAACTCAGAAGAAAGATCTTCCTACAAATCTCGGAGATAAACTCCTACAAGGAAATTTTGGTTTGAGAATAAAAAAATCAAAACAACAATCTCAGATCTGGATCTTTGACAGTCTTCTTCTTTAGGAACTTCGGCTTGATCAGAAAAGGTTGAAGATGACTTGAGAGAGATCCACGAATCTGAAAACTAGAACCACCTCGATCGAGAAGATAGATCTGAAATCTTTGAGGGTCGGCGAGATCGAGTGATTCACTTTTGTCTGGATCGCTGGAGAAATAGTCGTTGAAGACGGAGATCGGCGATCCAGAGTTTCTTCCGTGAACAACGATGGCGGCGGCGGCGTGAGAATTAGGGTTCACGGAATTTTCTCTTTCTTAAAAAAAATATCTCTGTAATCTTGTTTTTTAGTCAATTCTGAAATGACCTATTTATAGGTGGACTCCAACGGTCATAATCTTAATTAAGGATGACACGTGGACCAATCAGAAATGACGGATTCAAAATACTTATGGCGAATTCGAACTTAGAAAAATTCTGGAATAGAGAACTGCTATACTCGAGTAAGAGAAGATATACTCGAGTATGGGAATTTAGATACTCGAGTGACAAAGAGGAGTATACTCGAGTATGAGAAGAGAAATTTACTTGAGTGAAAAATGAACTACTCGAGTATCAGAAGAGATATACTCGAGTATCAGAAAAGATATACTCGAGTATCAGCAAAGATATACTCGAGTGAGAGGAAAATTACTCGAGTATCAGAATATGTATCCGGGAAACATTCACTTACTCGAGTTATGAAAGTCAATTACTCGAGTATACAAATACTTACTCGAGTATTAAAATCAACTACTCGAGTATCGAATAATTTACTCGAGTATGAAAATCAATTACTCGAGTATAGAAACACTTACTCGAGTATGAAAAGAAACTACTCGAGTATGACTACTTGAACTTGCAGAGAAGAGAAGAAATGGATCTACTCGAGTATGATACATGATTTACTCGAGTTATTAAGTTACTTACTCGAGTATGAAAAGAACTTACTCGCGTGACTAACTAACTACTCGAGTATAGATTTATCTACACGAGTATTCAGAGCCTACTCGAGTAAGTCTAACTGATTACTCGAGTATGTCTAACTAACTACTCGAGTATGTCTAACTAGCTACTCGAGTATTAAGTCTGATACTCGAGTATAAAAAGGGGTTGCTCGAGTATTTTGGACTTAGAAATATTTTTCTGAGGAAATTAGCTCCAATGCTTCTGTCCATCAATTCAGGTGCATGAATGAGAAGTGTATCCCAATAGAGAGACTATACATGGGCCAACACTTTGGATCACACAATGAGGGATTACATTGCATGGTCCTGTGTTTGGTGACCCATTATAGACTGACATTGGTCTACACTTGGCAATTAGAACATGCACACATACAACTCAAACACCACATCAAATACATCTTAATTCATCTTAGTTCAAGGTCTGACTTCCTACAAATCTGAGGTATTGTGGAGTATCATTATATTATTGTGGTTATCATAGGGTGTTATACTTGTTGTGAATGCTTGATCATGTGGAAAGGAATTGGATGTGGTTAATGCATGGCCATGTGATATGATGATTAATGGAATGTATTTAGTAGTCCACTGCTTAGAGTTGTGTCTCCCTACGGGTAATAGTGTGGGATTGGTGTGCTGTATAAGGTGGCTTGTCACCTGTGTAAATGATGAACCCTTATGTGGTATAGAAATGTGGAAGGGTTGGAGTGCGTGTGTGTTTTCCGCACAAGAATGATGCCCTTAAATGTGAAATTTTATGCGGTGTGAGTTGACACGCGGTGTCATAATCCTGGGTTAAGGATAGTGTGGCAGTTCTACGGGTTTGCCAGTCATCACACCGACAGGAGTTGATAGATAGACTTGGATGGTTGGGCCTTGGTCCTCGGTGCTTACTTCTCGAGGCATCCTCCATTCCAGTGGATGGTTTGGCTGTGTTCTTTGGTTACACGCTCACAAATACCTTCTCCGTGCCACAATATAGGCCAGTTGGGGCTGTGTTCTTGGTGCACATCTACCCGAGACCCCTCTGAGAAGTAGTACGCATGTGAGCTCTGCTGTTGTGTTCTTAACATTGAGGCGTACGGAGGCCTAGGCTTGGTAGTGTGGATGCCCCCCTAGTAGAGGAAAGCTCGTTCCACTATCACCGTCTGGCCACAACGGATGGATCCTGAGAGGTTATCTACCTGCTCGAAAAGTGGGAACTTCAAGTCTGTGTCGACATAGCAGTGTGCGTGTGTGTGAGCATGGGTGATTCATCATATTACATTCATATCATTGCATTGCACCGCATAATATCCTTGTCATATAAGTTTTTTGGGCACTCTTATATGATGAATTACTTTACTGTTAAGCCGATCCTTAAATTATATGTCTGTATGGGAATTCATAAAAGTTGACTTACTTTCTTATTGTATGTTCATACTTGTATACTGCTGTCGTTAGTAAGAATGCTAGTGTAGATTAATTTACTCACTTGCTGTACATATTGGATACTCTGATATTGATTAGTCTTGTACAAACTGCTTATACATCTGCTTACATATATATTTTGTACCTTTTCCTTTCTCCGCCCGATGCCTAAGAGTCTCCTGGGGAGCGGATGTGAAAGCCACTTAGTCTTTATGACTAACGGTTGTTACGTCTTCCTTTTTAGGAGGAAACCCCGCAGATAGAGTAGCAACAGGTTGTACAGGAGGGCAATCAGGCTAGAGTGACAGGGCCTGATACGACATTACCATCGCTGCCGTCGGTTACGGATGTGAGTTTTTGAGAGACTCTCATTGTAGCCCTTTGGGCTAAGTTTTTATGTTCTCTGATATTATAGAAGCCTATTGATGTTTCTTATTATTGATGTACTTGTGGACTTTTATACTTATGTGGATTTTTACTTCGATTTGTTCTTTATATTGGGTTGACATGGATGATATTGGTTTTAGCCGGCAGGATAGGCGTATTGTAGTATCAATCAACTTATATGTTGGCGTTACCGCAAGGCAGCTGTTCTGGGCATAAGACTCCCGTCGGGTAGGCCATCGGGTCGGAGGCCCGTTTTTGAGAGACTCTCACCGTCTGTTTGTGGCATATAGTATGGGGCTCCGGCCGGACCTTCTACTATACGTCATGTAACGGATGAGGTCGTTACAAATCCTAACAGGGAAATCATCTTTACTCAGCCTGGGGATAAGAGCAAAGAAGCAAAACCGAAGGAGAAGAAGCAGAAGAACTAGAACCTGAACTGCTATATATTTGTGGTATATTTTTGATAAACTATGTTTTATGTTACAAAGCTAACTATGTAAATATATCTGCTAGGTTCACTAAGTTAGGATATGACCAAACATGTATAGACCAGGGTCATGGTTGTGTCCTAGAGTCTAGGTCAAGCCCTTGGAGTCAACAATACAAAGGACCAGCCTCCAACACTACCAGAGACTCAAGACTTAGAGAAAATTCAAGACTTAGAAAAAGAGTTCTACGTTCGTCGATCTCAGGTCGACGAAAGTCGTGCTCAGCTCGACGAACTCAGAGACAATTCTTTGAGATGAGCTCGACGAACTTGGCTCTCAGCTCGACGAACTCTGGACAAAGTCACTCAACGCCAAATAATGTCTCGACACTCAACGCCAGATAATGTCTCGACACTCAACACCAGAAGACATATTAAATATTCTAAGTCCAGAATGCAAACTCAGCTCGACGATCTTGGACTCCAGCTGGACGAACTCAGTTCTCAGGACTCAGCTCGACGATCTTGGATCTCAGCTCGACGAACTTGGTGCATAGAATAAGAAAGTCATCAAGCAGCAGTCAGCCATTCAGGGGTCGACGATCTTGGAACTCAGCTCGATGAACAACAATTCTTAGCTCGACGAACTGTGGACTCATGTCGACGAATCCAGACTTGGCTGTTTTCCTCTCCTGTTCCTATTTTATTGCAATGATTCCTGAGTAATTAATGCTCTAATATTCTCTGAATATTACCGTTAGACAAGAGCATTAATTATGGTCTTCATCGGGATTATTATCTGTCGTTTTTCTAAGGGACAGTTGGGGAAACAAATCAATGCCAAATAATTTCAAGGCCGTCAGCATTAATTGCAGGAAGAATTTCAAAATTCAAATGGACTTCCACATAGAAAATATGAATATATAGATTTCCCTTCTTCCTGTAGGAGGTACAACACACAAGACAGAAGAGTAATAAAAATACAGAATACTCGAGACACAGAAAATCAATCAGTCAAGAAATCAACTACTGCTAGACCAGAAGAAGAACAAATTTCTGAAGAAGAAGAACAATCATCCAAATCAAGAGTCTTCTTCTGTCATTCTCTCAGGAATCTTCAATAGGACAACTACTACTGCATCTGTCAAGAAGTTCCTGAAGTTCTTCTGGTTGAAGTTGAAAGCCTGAAGGCCTATTACCTTGAAGTAAAGCTCCATTTAATCCTGAACAAACTCGGTATCTCAGGGGGAGCTTTTGTCACCATTAAATCCACAAGTCTTCTCAATTGTTTGAGAAAGAGAAGACACCATCACTCTCTCACCCCCTCTGTAAAAAGGGTTATCTACTCTCTTCAAAAGTTATTTCTGATTGCAAGTCTCCTAACCAAAAGACTTGAGGTTTGGTTTTTGAGCACCTTACCAAAAGCTCATTGGTGTCAGTCACCTAAATAAAAACCTGAGTGGACTCCTACCAGGGTGGTAGAAGAGTGGATGTACCCAAGTTGGGAAACCACTATAAAGTTCTTGTGTTGTCTGATTGCCCTTTTTCTTTTGTTCTTACTATGGCTGTGTTAGTTAGGATACTGTTATTTTTATTAGTCTAATCTACTGTGTTGTGATATATCACCCAAGTTTTAGAACAAGTTATCTTGTTCAGCAAAAAGAGTTAATCACCAAATATACTCTATTCACCCCCCCCCTCTAGAGTATATTAGATCTAACCCTCACTTCCAGACGGGAACAGGCTTGGCATGAGGTCCCAGGCCATGATCTCCTCGCAGCCTTCCACCAGTACCCTCGTGTCCTTCATAATTTGCAAGGTACACTCAGCGGACTCAATCGAGTTGATCCGCAGCCGTTCAGCAAACCTCGGTCTCGCCAAAGATCCTCGACATCTTGTACGGGAAGGGAGGCTTGCTGCCACCTGGGGGAAGGAAGGCGTCCGCCTGGCGGATGATCTCGCTGTCGAGTCCTTTGATCCGGCCCTTCAGCTTTCTGTTGTCCTCCTCCAGCCCGGCGGTGCGAGCTTCCAGCTCGGCGGCGAGTGCCCGCAGCTGGGTGTTTTCCTCTTCCATCCTGATGGCACGAGCCCGCAGCTCCCTAGCGGCCTCAGCATCCTGTGAAACAAAAGGGTAAGCAAATCTGTTGTAGGAAATGCGAAAAATCTCAAGTAAAAAGAGAAGGAGGTGCCCAGTACTTACCAACCCGCCGACGGCTTTGGCAAGTAAGTCCTCGGCGATGCCGAGTCTCCTTAATCTGTACTTATAAGAAGATTATGAAAATAAAAATTCGCCCAAAATTTTATCTCGTTTCCAAACGATTTTTCCAAAAGTCCGTTTTACAAATTTTATTTCATTCAAACAGTTTTTTTAACAAAACTCCGTTTTCCAGAATCATTACGTTTCCTATCAGCAGTTTTGCTTTACGGCCAATAGAATTACCGGAACATGCCAGATGAGAATGACATCATGATGGGGTGGGGAGGCAAGCAGAGGACGTTGAAGCAGAGTAGTAACAACGGCGATGCGAGCAGCATTAGCATCAAGGGTGGGAGATTCGGCCTCTGCTAGAATTTGTTGTCGAATCATATCATACGACTCTGGAAGACAGAGAAGATAACACACAATCAGATGCTCCTGAAAGTGTTTGTGTTGTTCAGCAAAATCAACAGAGAAACAACAATGCTGTAAAATTTCAGCCCCAAGAGCTTGCACCTCCTGGTAAGCAGCAACAGGAGTTAAAGTGTGGCGAGCAAAAAGATCAGCATATAAAGTGTATATGCGCGAAGTCTGAGTGCCCTTGGAGTATAGAGCAGCAAGATGAGTCTAAGCGGCTTTAACCGTCTCATCATGGTGAATAATAGGAATGCACTCATCAGATATATTATTAGCAAGCTATGTCATGGCCAAAGCATCACTGACATCCCAGTCATCAATGGCGGTAGACCCTCGAGCAGGATGGTCATTAGTGAGATGATGATGTTTGAATTGAGACCACAACAAGAACACAAACGAAACACTCCAGTCCAGATAGTTTGGGTCAGTCAGCTTGGAAGCAGTTCCAAGATTGCCGGAAGGAGTAAAAGCAACATGTGCGGTTTGAGGACAGGGCGCGAACAAAGTAGAATAAGGGAGTTCTGGAGTCTCCATAGAAAAGGCGGACCGAACAAGAAATCCGCGTGGTTAAAAGAGAGGTCGTACCACAGAGTTCGTGGAAACCACAGGAAGCGACCGTCATTGTAGTCCGCAATAGTGATTAAACCTCCACCATGCACACCCTTGGTCCATCAGAGACGTGATCTCACTGATCCTCTTCAAGATATCTTGACTGCTAAAACCAGACCGCCAGAGCTAGTTCACCTAGGTAGACCGCCAGGGGAGACAATCAATCCGCAAGAGCTAAACCGCTAGAACAGAACTCCAGAAGTAGACCGCCAATGTAGTCTGCCAATGGAGATGTATCTCAATTGGTGATGAAGAGTGCTTTGAAGACTCTTTAACAAAGAGGTTGCGGGTTCGAGATCCCTCCTCAACAATGCGTCGTTGCTTAAAAACAGATGCGGAGAGGTTTTGGGGTGCTTGGGCTGCAGCCCGGTAACATGCTCGCTAAGAGGCACTGTGGTTGAGTAGAGAGGTGTTACAATAAGATATATAGGTGATAGGCATGAGGCTCTGCCCCAACGACCAACCACAAAAGTACTCCAACCGAGAGACACACTATACATTAATTAATAGTAAAATAGTTATACATCATTTTTCAATTTTTATTAAAAAAATCTTCACCCTCATTAATTAATATCAAATCAATATAATAAAATTGATGAGTTTTGTGATAATTCATCAAAAATACTGTTAAAATGCATAATAGCATTATTTTTCAAAAATATCTCTGATATGTCTAATGAAACCCTATCATAATAGGTGTGAGGGCTTTAGTAAATACTTTTTTGATTTTATGAATTTTCATCATTATTTTTAATTTAGGAATAAAATATAATTACTTTAATGAACATTGTATTTTTTAATATTTAAAAATAAATTATAATGTATATTATTACTTTTCGAACGGACATGGGATTATATTTGACAATTTTGAATGTTTCGCCAAGGACAAATCCTAGCCCCCCTTTTTTAATTGGCTCATTGTTATGCATATTAATATTTTGCACCTCTTATTAAAGTAAATCAAGTAAGGGGTATGGTGGCCACTTGACAAACATAAATAGTGTAGATAAAAAATTGATTAGTTTATAAGAGGGAAAGTTATCTGTACCATTGCCATGAATCCTTTTATATGTGTTTGGCTTCTTCATTAGGGCATATTCTCTAGCTAGGTTTTCCTTGGGTGCCTTTATTCTTCCTCGTCTTAGCTTTGTTGGTTATCTTCCACTCCTAGCGGCTTCTTCATGTCGTCTTGTTGCTTGTCTGCTTCTTGCTTCTCTACACGCTTCTTCTCTACATCAACAGAGCTCCGCAGTGCGTATGTGGGACTTGGCCTATTTATCAAATTATGGGAACATATGTTTTATGTGAAGTTTAACAAATGTGAGTTCTTGTTCTCAAAAGTAAACTTTCTGAGACACGTAGCTGATATTTATGCTGACCTTGCAAATATTCAAGCAACACGACAATGACCCAAATGAAAGATGGTGGTTGATGTTCATTCGTTGGATCAACAAGTTACTAGCGTTAATTCGTGGAAGAACAGATTTTTCAAAAATGCATTGCCACTAACAACGCTTGTTAGCGAGACATTTTTTTTATAGTCCATAGAATGTTAATCTTGGGACACTGACTTCCCACAGTACCAATCTTGACCATTCCCTTTGGACAGGGTGGGTTTCAAATCTACACTTACATCTTGTTGAAACTCGGTTCGGACGGTTAACCGAACAAGCCGCCGCGGCCTGTCTAGCCAGTTCGCCGCGGCCTGACCAGTCAGTATTCTAGCAAGTAGCCGTGTCAGGCTGATGATTCAGAGTGCCAGGAGTCTGTTCGGGCGGTTAGCCGAACAAGCAACAGCAGATTGTTCTGCCGGTCTTCAAGAGTGCGTCTTCGCGGTTAGTAGAAAAGCCTCTGATACTTTTGTGAAGTCGTGGAGCTCGATTCCAAGGTTTATTCTCAGCGGTCTGATGACAACCCGCGGTATGCGGTCTAGTATCTTGTCGCAGCTTCAGCAAACTGGTGAGCAGCGTTGCAGGTTGCTAGTGTTGGGGTTTTCTCGTGAGGGTTGGCACAACACTTTGTGCACGCAGCGAAAAGAAAAAGTACGAGAACAGCCCAAGAGAACTGGATCTGGCCATGATCGTTGTATCAAGAAGTAAACAAAATAAATAGGGCAAAATACCTTAGTGGCGTTGAGTTACAACTCAACGAAGATGCTCCAAGTATTGAGTGATGTCGGTGGCGAGTTGTACGTGGAATAATATCCACGTCTCTGCAGAAATCCACACGAGCTTGAGAACTCCCGAGCTTCGTCGCACGAAGGGTCAGGTAGAAGATCGGCCGCACCTCCGCACTTCCCACGGACTGCTAGGTCCGCGCCAGGAAGTGCAGCACCAGCGACTGTCGCCGGAGAGGAGGAGGTCTGCGGAACGATTGCGGCGGCGGAACTCTTCCGTCCGGCGGGATTCGGGAATCGGCGGAGCGAACGAGCGGCGGAACGATTCCGTCGCCTTCGATTCGGTCAAAGGAGAAAAACCCGATTCCACTTTGTTTCCCAAAACCCTAAGAGTCTATTTATACCCAAAGCATAAATAAACCTAGATAAATCGCTATCCGCAGACCACACAGCACATTAGGGTTTCAGAATCGGCGAGAATTAAATCCAGATTCGGCGAGAATGACCTGACCGAATCGTCGAGAATCGAGGCCTCAGTCGGTGAGTCATACTCGACGACTTTGCCGTAGTCGTCGAGACAATCTCGACGACTCTTGACTTGGTCGTAGTCGTTGAGACATTCTCGACGACTTTGACTTGGTCGTCGAGACATTCTCGATGGCTTTGACTCGATGATTTTCGACGAACCACCTTGGCAACATTTGCCAGACCCCATATCTATGGTGATTGGTAACCTTTACCAATACGGACAATCTTCCAACTCCTCCATAGCTCTTATGTGCGACCCTGCAGGCTCATATTGCGTTGGCAGTGAGATTACATGTTTGAAAACTTCTAGATCACCATGGTAACTCCAACAGTCTCCCACTTGATCTTGGAAGTATCAAACCATAAACCTCACAAACAATGAGCGGCATCTAGCAATGCATCATTGCTCCCCAAGCAATAAGAGTTTATAACTCATAAGCCTTCATGAACAATGTATCAGCGTTGTCTTTGTCCCTTTGTCCCTTACATCCGGAAAGAACTAGAGGCATGGACCGTGTCACCCTCATAATAGCTCAATCCAAGTTTCCTGATCTAGAACGGACATCCAGAGAATGGTGAGGCCAATATCACATATTGACTCCACCAAGCATGGCCATGCATTTCTCAGTCCAGTTCCATCAAGGGGCCCATGGATGCAACTCCTGTCATATAGGAGGACAAATTCCATATCTGCTCACACACAAACACCCAAATGATTCGTAACGTGCCCAACAACCACCCTTATCATCGACCTTTCTCAAGGAAGACTTTAGATGGCATCAAAGCATGCTCTTCCTCACTTGATGAATGCTGTGACTTCAGGTCAAAGGACCACAACACCATTGTCAGTAGAGACCTACTTGTGATACGATTAGATAACAATCCACAAAGTAGTCTCTGGTTGGGTCTGTCCAGTACGACTTGTTCATTAACAAGTACCCACGTGATGACTTGATATCACAATATCATGACCTGTGAGAACTGGTCATCAGTCAACGCACGTGCTAGTCTTCATGTATCATCATTACCCTTAGATCCTATGATGATACCACGACCAGGGACTTTTAAGAATGAAGCTTCAAATGAATCATAGGCTCTCACATTCAAGTCACGTACTTGATGTCCTATGGAAGCGAACATTCTAAGGGTATTCATTATGTTAACATTTAACTATCATATAGAAAAACCATAATAACGGAATATGCCATTAATTGTAAAAATAAAATCTAGGTACACAATTCATCATATGAATAAACAATAAACAGCCAACAGAATATATCTTTACATGCAACCCACAAGGCTCCCACTAGACTTGATCGTTCAGGTATCGTATACCCATTGATCTAGTATGACCATCATGCTTTCTCTGCGCGAGAGGCTTTGTCAGTGGATCTGCAATATTCTCCTCAGTCGGCACTCTACAAATGTTCACATCTCCTCGTTCGACAATCTCACGAATAAGGTGGAACCGCCGAAGTATGTGCTTGGAGCGCTGATGGGATCTAGGTTCCTTAGATTGTGCAATTGCACCATTGTTATCACAGTAGAGAACTACGGGACCAACAATGCTAGGAACTACATCAAGCTCGCCGATGAATTTCCTAATCCATACAGCCTCCTTCGCTGCATTAGCTGCAGCGATATACTCGGCTTCCGTTGTAGAATCAGCAACTGTCTCTTGCTTGGAACTCTTCCAGCTCACAGCTTCTCCATTCAGGCAAAACACAAACCCTGACTGAGACTTTGAATCGTCCCTATCAGTTTGGAAGCTAGCATCCGTGTAACCACTTACAACGAGCTCTTCCTCTCCACCATACACCAAGAACACATCCTTAGTCCTTCTCAAGTACTTTAGGATATTCTTGACTGCAATCCAGTGACACTCACCGGGGTCTGACTGATACCTGCTAGTCATGCTTAAAGCAAAGGAGACATCGGGTCGAGTACATAACATTGCATACATGATTGATCCAATTGCCGAAGCATATGGAATCAACTTCATGCGGTCCTTATCTTCACAAGATTTTGGACACTGGTCCTTAGAGAGATTCACACCATGAGACATGGGCAAAAATCCTTTCTTGGACTCAAGCATGTTGAACCGCTTCAACACCTTATCGATGTATGTACTCTGGGTCAAACCCAGCAACTTCTTCGATCTATCTCTATAGATCTTAATACCAAGTATATAAGTCGCTTCACCCAAGTCCTTCATAGAAAAGCAGTTCCCTAGGTTGTTCTTAACAACTTTCAGGGTAGGAATGTCATTCCCAATCAACAATATGTCATCTACATACAGTATCAGGAAGACAACAATGCTCCCACTGATTCGCTTGTAAACACAAGGCTCATCTTCATTCTTGATGAAACCAAACTCTTTGATTTTCTCATCAAAACGAAGATTCCAACTTCGAGAGGCCTGTTTCAGTCCATATATGGACCTATTCAGCTTGCATATCTTAGTGGCTTCATTTGGGGATACAAAACCCTCGGGTTGTGTCATGTACACTTCCTCAAGGAGGTTTCCATTAAGGAAAGCTGTTTTGACATCCATCTGCCAGATCTCGTTGTCATAATACGCAGCAATAGCAAGCAATATCCTTATGGACTTTACCATGGCAACAGGGGAAAAGGTTTCATCATAGTCAATACCATGAATTTGTCTAAAACCCTTAGCCACCAATCGCCCTTTGAATGTCTGTACATTCCCATCCATGTCGGTCTTCTTCTTGAAGACCCACTTGCACCCTATGGGTCGTACCCCTTCAGGTGGTTCCACCAAGTTCCAAACTTGGTTTGCATACATGGAGTCCATTTCGGATTTCATAGCCTCAAGCCATTTGTCGGAGTCCGGTCCATTCATAGCCTCTTGGTAGGTTGCTGGTTCATCATCATGATCCATTATCAACACATTACCTATTTGAGACATGAGAAATCCATATCTCTCAGGCTCAAATCTTGGTCTACCAGATCTACGCAGGACATGTGTTTCTTGAGTAGGTTCTCTAGCTACAACACCTTGTAGTCCTAATTCAGAATCCAATTCTGGTTCATTCACTATTTGTGGTTCTTGAACTTCTTCAAGTTCTACCTTTTCAGTCTTTCTTGATAAGAACTCTTTCTCCAAGAAGACACCGGTCCTAGCGACAAACACCTTGCCCTCGGACGGTAGGTAAAAGTAATATCCTTTCGTTTCCTTAGGATATCCCACCAGATAACATTTATCTGATTTGGGTTCCAGCTTGTCAGGCATTTGACGTCGCACGTATGCCTCACAGCCCCAAATTTTAATAAACGACATACTAGGACATTTTCCAGTCCATATCTCATATGGTGTCATCAGAACCGTTTTTGTTGGAGCGCGATTCAGTGTCATAGCAGCAGTCTCTAAAGCAAAACCCCAAAAGGAAACAGGCAAGTCTGCATGACTCATCATCGAATGTACCATGTCTAACAGAGTACGATTTCTCCTCTCAGACACACCATTGTGCTGTGGTGTTCTAGGTGGAGTGAGCTGTGATATAATACCACACTCTTTCAGATGATCACGGAACTCGTGACTCAGGTATTCACCACCTCGATCAGATCGGAGTGCTTTAACCCTTTTGCCCAACTGGTTTTCTACTTCATTCTTAAACTCTTTGAACTTTTCAAAGGTCTCGGATTTGCACTTCATAAGATACACATATCCGTATCTACTGAAATCATCAGTAAATGTAACGAAGTAGAAATACCCACCTCTAGCCATGGAACTCATGGGTCCGCACACATCACTATGTACAACACTCAAGAGATCCTCAGCCCTCTCAGTATAACCAGTGAAAGGAGCTTTTGTCATTTTGCCTAACAAACAAGATTCACATCGCTCAAATGATTCATAATCAAATGAGTCCAAAAGTCTATCCTTATGGAGCTTGGATATGCGCGTCTCGTTTATATGGCCCAAACGACAATGCCAGAGATACGTAGGGTTTGAGTCATTTGTTCTTAGTCTTTTATTATTTTCTACATTATAGATCATATGGTCTAAGTTCAAAACATAAAGACCATTAAACAGTTGGGCTACAGCATAACAAACATCATTCTTAAATATGGAACAACAGTTGTTCTTAATTATAAAAGAAAATCCAATCATGTCCAGACATGAAATAGATATAATGTTTCTAGTTATGGCCGGAACAAAATAACAATTATCTAGTTCTATTACAAGCCCACTGGGCAAAGAAAGACGGTAAACCCCTACGGCTACAGCAGCAACTCTTGCTCCATTGCCGACACGCAGGTCCACCTCCCCTTTACTCAGCAATCTTCTCCTTTCCAGTTCCTGCACATTTGTACAAATGTGAGAACCACATCCGGTATCCAATACCCAAGATGAAGGAGCAGAAAGGTTTATCTCTATAACATAAATATCTGAAGCGGAAGTCATACCTCCCTTCATTTTCTACAGACCCTCAATATAAGAAGGATAGTTCCTCCTCCAATGACCAGCCTTGCCACAGTGGTGGCATTTCCCTTCCTTCACCGTGCTTTTCTTCTTCTTCAGTGCAGAAGACTTGGGCTCAAGATGTGACTTAGGTCCCACCTTCGTCTTCTTGAAGCCCTTGCCCTTGCCCTTGCCCTTATGCACCATCAGTATGGGGCTGGCAGACTTGGCCTTCTTCATATTGATTTCGGCAGTTCTCAACATGCCTAGGAGTTCGGGCAGTGTCTTGTCTATTTCATTCATGTTATAGTTCAAGACAAACTGCTCGTAGCTGTCCGGCAACGATTGCAGGATCAGATCTGTGGCCAACTCTTGACCCAGAGGAAAACCCAGCCTTTCAAGGTTCTCTATATACCCAATCATCTTGAGTACGTGAGTCCCTACTGAGTCTCGAACTCTCATCTTGCACTGAAACAACGCTTTCGTGACGTCGAACCTCTCTTGACGAGCCTGCCCTTGAAACATTTTCTTGAGATGCTCGTCAATCTCCTTGCACCCCATGTTCTCATGTTGCCTTTGGAGCTCAGAGTTCATGGTGGCAAGCATGAGGCATTCGATGTCTAAAGCATCATCGGTATACTTCTTGTAAGCATCCTTATCAGCACGGGAAGAATTCCCGGTCGGCACCTCGGGGGATTCTTCTTCCAAGACATAGAGCTTTCGCTCTTGCCTGAGAACAATTCTCAAGCTCCTGTACCAGTCCATGTAGTTAGTCCCATTGAGCTTATCCTTCTCAAGGATGGCTCTCAGAGACAAAGTGGAGTGTGAACCACTTGCCATGGAATTCTACAAGAATTCATGCAGAATAAAATCAGTACCAAAGTTTCAAAATACAATTTATTTTAATTTGGACTCTAATTAAAACTCCCACTATTTTATTCGAACTAATAGCCCTCACTATCAATTCGGAGAGTTCATGCGAGCTACTCTCTTAGTGGACAAGATCCGTATTTCACCAACACAATGAGTCAGCTTTGGCTTTCCTCTCACGATGTAGTTATTTAGGTAGGCAACGTTTGCCAATTGCATCCTCATGCAATTCTTGTATGGTTGGTGAATAACTCTTTATTCGCATCCATCATATGGTGCATGCCAACCCTATGCCTCTAGGCGCTCAACCTTTGAGGTCACCTAGTTAAGTGGGGCCCGATGTCGACAGTGGGATATCACAATTATTCGCTCGCACCCTTACCAAGATAGATTAATGCACCTTGCTTTGGCAAGCCCACACTTCATCGATCGAGGCAGGAAGAGTGTCATCCATCGGAAGGCATCCGAACACTTAATGTTTGATGAAGGGATTTAAATTTTGATAGTATGTTAACAATTAACCATGATCAACCTTTGATCAATGTACACATCTAAATAAAATAAAACATTTCTAGAATCCTCATGCATCCCTTATGTGCACAACAAGACACTATCAACATTTGATAGAGCAAAGGGCTAAATCTGAACATATGGACATTTCCAAATATTCAGGTTTACATGCATTGGATAAAGGGAAAAGGCAACTCAAATTAAAGCAGTAGACAAGCTCATCTCTCTTTGTTGGATTCAAAATCCAAAACAAAATTCGAGGGATGGTTACTGCTAAGGAGACAACAACTTCTACAATTAGAAATTGCTACGAAATCCCAAACATTCCTGGCGGGGTTCCAAGGGGCAGCGCCCCTGGCGGTGGTCCCACTGACCGATCAGCGGGCGGGGTCAAGGGGCAGAGCCCTTGCGGGGTGCGGGGCAGCGCCCCGACCAAATTTTGCAAAATCACCACCGATTTCCCTTGGAAAAATCATCAACAATTGATGTTCCAGGAATAAATCTAAACATTTAGAACACTTCTAAATCCCTAGGTTTACACGTGTTGGAATTCCCTAACTTCCAATACAATAGTCATGGCCGCAACCTGGCTCTGATACCACTGTTGGGGTTTTCTCGTGAGGGTTGGCACAACACTTTGTGCACGCAGCGGAAAGGAAAAGTACGAGAACAGCCCAAGAGAACTGGATCTGGCCATGATCGTTGTATCAAGAAGTAAACAAAATAACTAGGGCAAAATACCTTAGTGGCGTTGAGTCACAACTCAACGAAGATGCTCCAAGTATTGAGTGATGTCGGTGGCGAGTTGTACGTGGAATAATATCCACGTCTCTGCAGAAATCCACACGAGCTTGAGAACTCCCGAGCTTCGTCGCACGAAGGGTCAGGTAGAAGATCGGCCGCACCTCCGCACTTCCCACGGACTGCTAGGTCCGCGCCAGGAAGTGCAGCACCAGCGACTGTCGCCGGAGAGGAGGAGGTCTGCGGAACGATTGCGGCGGCGGAACTCTTCCGTCCGGCGGGATTCGGGAATCGGCGGAGCGAACGAGCGGCGGAACGATTCCGTCGGCTTCGATTCGGTCAAAGGAGAAAAACCCGATTCCACTTTGTTTCCCAAAACCCTAAGAGTCTATTTATACCCAAAGCATAAATAAACCTAGATAAATCGCTATCCGCAGACCACACAGTACATTAGGGTTTCAGAATCGGCGAGAATTAAATCCAGATTCGGCGAGAATGACCTGACCGAATCGTCGAGAATCGAGGCCTCAGTCGGTGAGTCATACTCGATGAATTTGCCGTAGTCGTCGAGACAATCTCGACGACTCTTGACTTGGTCGTAGTCGTTGAGACATTCTCGACGACTTTGACTTGGTCGTCGAGACATTCTCGACGACTTTGACTCGATGATTTTCGACGAACCACCTTGGCAACATTTGCCAGACCCCATATCTATGGTGATTGGTAACCTTTACCAATACGGTCAATCTTCCAACTCCTCCATAGCTCTTATGTGCGACCCTACATGCTCATATTGCGTTAGCAGTGAGATTACATGTTTGACAACTTCTAGATCACCATGGTAACTCCAACAGCTAGTTATCTGCAGGAGCGGCTTAGCGACTTATCTGGCGGCCTTACTCTTGTGTCTGGAGGTTTTAATGTTATGGCTTGTATAGTGAGCGGTTTGGGTATGTCAAACCGCTCAGGCCGCCCGACTTGTATTTAGTCCCAAATCATGGGTTGATTCTCTCTCCTCTTCCATTTTCTATAAATAAGGGGGCATACCTATGTATTACTTACTTTTTTTGGAGCAATAAAATTTGCGGTTATTTATCTCTTGTTCGCCATTTTTAACTTGGTATCAAAGCGAAACCGGTCTTGTTGCTCCAGAATTGTGTTGCTCCTCTTGCGGTTTGTTTTTTGAAACCACGTGGGTTGATCCTTTTTCCCTCCCTTCTTCCGGCCTTCTCCGGCTTCTTCCCTCCCATTTTTTCTTTCTTGTCGCACGGGTTTTTCCCTTCCTCGCGCGGTTTAGTGCTCTTTCCTTTTTTTGAGAGCCTTCTCTGCTCTTAGGTCGCAGTTTCTCCCTGCTGCTGGTGTGTGCTCACCGAGACCAGACGGTTTCTGTTTCTGTTCCCGCGATTTCTTTCCTGGTTGCTTGTTGCGGTTTCTGTTTTGTCCGCGCGGCTTGCTTTTCTTCATGGATACTCTGTCGTCTTCTGCTACTTTCCCTGCTCCTTTTTCTCATGCTTCTCCCTCTGTTTCTTCTTCGGGCAATTTGGGCACGTTGTCCAAACTTACGGGCCCAAATTATCCTGACTGGAGTGTGTCGTTTGTTTTTCTGTTACGTTCTCAACGCAAGCGTTCCCACTTGACTGACAACCCTCCTCTTATTGGCTCTGATGCTTATGATGATTGGGACGCTTCTGATGCCTTGGTCCGTACTTGGCTGGCCAATAGTTTGTCTGATGAGTGTCTTCCTGTCATTCGTCATGATCATACTGTCAAAGCCGTATGGACTCATCTTGCTGCTTTATATTCTAAAGGGGCTCAGACTTCCCGAATCTACACTCTTTATGCTGATCTTTTTGCTCGCCCTGTTATGACACCTACTGTAGCTTATCAAGAAGTGCAGAGTCTTGGGGCTGAACTTTTTCAACATCGCCCCTTCTCTGCGGATCTTGCCGAGCAACACAAACATTTTCAGGAGCTCTTGGTGGTTTGCTATTTACTTCGTCTTCCAGAGTCTTATGATCTGATTCGTCAACAGATTCTCGACGAAGCAGACACTCCGACTCTTGATGCCACTGTTGCTCGGATTTTCGCTGTTACTACTCTTCTTCAGCACCCTTTACTTCCTTCTCCCTCTCCTGATCTTGTTGCTCATTCTGCCCGACATGATCATTCTGGTAGTCACGGTGGCCGCACTGGTGGTCGAGGTTTCTCCAAATATCTTTGTTCACATTGTGGCAAGACTGGCCATCTGATTGATCGATGTTGGGTCAAACACCCTCATCTTCGTCCTGTTTTTGTTGATTCTGCTAAGAAGTCTACTGCGTCTCTTGCCACTTCGGGTACTGCTCAGTTAGCTACCACGGGTAGGTGGCTCTGGTGCTAATACTCATATGACTGGGAATTCTCAGCTTTTCTCTTCTCTTACTACAAGTACACACTTACCGCCTGTTCTTATTGCTGATGGTTCCCCTTCTTCGGTTCATGGGTCTGGAACTGTGCATGTTACTTCTTCTCTTCAGCTTCGGGACACCCTCTATGTTCCAAATTTTCCTTGCAATCTTCTTTCTGTTACTGCTCTTTGTAAGCAGTTTGATTGTGAAGCGGTTTTTACTGCTTCTACTTGTCTCTTTCAGGTTCCTCAGTCCAAGGAGATGATAGCTGTTGGGACTGAGAGTGGCGGCTTGTTTTATCTTGATACTTCTTCTGCCTTTTCTGCCTCCTCTCTACTTCAGTGGCATCTTCGACTTGGTCATCCTCCTCCTCAGATTCTCTATCAGTTTCTGCCTGATTTACCTTGGGGCGAGTCCACTCTTCACTGTGACGCTTGTCAGTTTGGGAAACATCATCGTTCTACTTTTCCTGTCAGCACAGGGTGCAGTTCTTCTCAGCCTTTTGATATTGTACATTCTGATATATGGGGTCCTGCACCTACTCCTACTGTTGGTAGGGATAGTTTATATTTTGTGACATTTATTGATGATTTTTCCCGCTGTACTTGGTTGTATTTGTTGCGTGACCGCTCTGAACTTTTTTCTATTTTCACTGCTTTTATAATGAAATTCATACTCAGTTTGGTACTTCTATTAAAATTCTTCGGCCTGATAATGCTAAGGAGTATCTTAGTCATCAGTTTCAATCATTTTGTATTGATCGTGGCATTGTTCATCAAACCACTTGTCCATATACGTCACAACAAAATGGTGTTGCTGAACGGAAAAATCGTCATTTTCTTGATGTGCCTCGATGTACAACCCTGTATTCGCAGAGCAGGGTCCCCCGGCGTGCGTATCCTTAGTGTTAGGAAGGAGCGGGCGAGCCAGGCGTGCGGCCTGCGGCTCGCCCCGGGCGGCCTGCCCTTACGGGCGAGCCAGGCGTGCGGCCTGCGGCTCGCCCCGGGCGGCCTGCCCTTGCGGGCGAGCCAGGCGTGCGGCCTGCGGCTCGCCCCGGGCGGCCTGCCCTTGCGGGCGAGCCAGGCGTGCGGCCTGCGGCTCGCCCCGGGCGGCCTGCCCTTGCGGGCGAGCCAGGCGTGCGGCCTGCGGCTCGCCCCGGGCGGCCTGCCCTTGCGGGCGAGCTAGGCGTGCGGCCTGCGGCTCGCCCCGGGCGGCCTGCCCTTGCGGGCGAGCCAGGCATGCGGCCTGCGGCTCTCCCCGGGCGGCCTGCCCTTGCGGGCGAGCCAGGCGTGCGGCCTGCGGCTCGCCCGGGCGGCCTGCCCTTGCGGGCGAGCCAGGCATGCGGCCTGCGGCTCGCCCCGGGCGGCCTGCCCTTGCGGGCGAGCCAGGCGTGCGGCCTGCGGCTCGCCCAAGGGGTGGGGAGCATGGCTCGGCCCCTGGACCCCCTTGGGTCGTGCTTTTACAGTCGTGCCCCCGGGATGGAAATTACCTCTCTACCTCCCGGTGTGGAGGCTTGCCATTGGCCCAAGTCCAACTGGTCGTAGGGGCATTTTGGTCATTTTCCCCTCAGGACTCGGAAAAACTATAAATAGACCCCCATGGGTGCCTTTGGAGAGGATGAGTTTTCTTGCCTCCTCCTCCCTTAGCATCTTCTTGGTAGAGTAGAGAGAGCTCTCCAAGGCGCCCAAGCCTAGCTCCTTGGTAAGGGAGGGGAAGAGTTCTTGTAACCTTCCGGGTGTGTGGTGGGACCTCCGCGCTAGAGCCGAGGGTCTGTTCCTAGTTTCCCAAGTCTCTGGTCCGTGACATTCTTCTGAGTGCAGTAGGTGTGAGGTCACCCCTTCCCCAAGGGTCAAACTCCACAGAGACCAAGTTTTTGGTTTCAACATTTTGGTGCGGTGAGCGTGGAGAGTGACCAGCACAGAAAATCTCGGGAGAGTGTCATGACTGGAGATCAGGGAGGTAGTGATGACCTCGGTGGTCTCCCCAACCTAGGACCCTTTGTAGGAAGGGAGGAGTTCATGGCTTCCATCGAAGGCATCATGGGGATGCTTAGAAGCATTGCCCCTCGGGCTGACAGCTCAACCCCCACCCCCCAGGGACTAGCTCCCAGGGGTCTCGGCGAGCTAACCCAGAGTGGTCTCGGCGAGCTGGCTCCCAGGGGGCAAGGCGAGATCACCCCAGCAGGGGGAGAAGTGAGTATGCCGGATAGGAGGCCTGGGAAGGAGAGGATGGTAGAAGGGGTCGAGAGGGACCTCCCCGGCCGGGAGCTGTTCCCCAGCCCGGCGAGAGCTAGCCCCCCATGCGAGCAGGTCGCGCGAGTGGCGGTGGCGAGAGCTCCCCTTAGGGGGTCACCCTTCAGCGAGCTGATCATCTCAGCTCCCGTTCCCGAGGGGTTCAGGGAACTTGACAAGGCATACTACACCGGGAAGGACGACCCCATCCAGCACTTACAGTGGTTCGAGGATGCCGTCTCCATCATACCAATGACGGATGCCTTCAAGTGTCGCCTCTTCGCGATCACGTTGAAGGAGAAGGCAAGGGACTGGTTCCATCAACTCCCTCCAAGGTCCATCTTCGGGTTCGAAGACTTGAGCCGGAGCTTTCAGCTTCGCTTCTCCACCTCCAAGAAGAGGAAGAAAGGTCCTGAGTCCCTCTTCCTGATAAAGCAGAGGGCCGAGGAGTCGCTGGCCCATTACGTTGACAGGTTCCAGGAGGAGGTCCTTGACATCCAAGAGGTGCCAGGGTATGCCCTCCAGATGGCATTCACGGTGGGGTTGCGTGAAGGGTTCTTCAAGATGAGCTTGACCCGGAAGACCCCTCTTTCCTTCGAGGAGCTGATGGAAAGGGCGGCAGAGGAGATAGCCATGGAGGCAGCCAACCCGGCCTTTGTAAAAAAGTTGGCTAAGTTGACGGAGGTAGAGTCGAAAGAGCAAGGTGGCTCAAGGCACCAGGAAGGAAGGCGGAGAGAAGAGCAGAGGGCTCAGGGGTTCCAGGGACAGGAGGGTCCGGAGCCAGGTTGGAGGCGCCAGGGAGGACCTGCCCAGGGTCCAGGAAGAGCTCTGGTCCAGGGTGGGGGGAATTTTCACGGGGGCCAAGGGAGGTTCGACTTCCAAAGGCAAGCCCCAAGACAACTCCTACCCCCACCGCAACAGGCCTTGGCAATAGGCGAAGGAAGAAGAGGCAACGGGAGAGATCGCCGAGTCCGCCGAAGGAGGCCGGTAGAAGAAGCGTTGCCGTACTGTGACTACCACCAGGTGGAGGGGCACGCGACAGCCACCTGCCCCGAATTCCTGGAGGTAAGAGGAGCGAGAGGTCAAGCCCAGCAACCACCCCCGAGGCAGATCGAAGCCCCGCCCCCAGCCAGGGAGGAAAACAGATGTGAGGATCGGGTCGACGTGGGCAGCCGGGGAAGGATCGGTTAATGCAAGAGGTGAAGGAGCCTCGCCTCAATAGGAACTTGTATTTTTTGTTATGTTGTATCGAGTCTAGCCCCCGACCCACTGAGTCGGGAGAGGTCATGTAACCCATCATTTTTTCCCCGTTTGAGGATGTTGAATTTGACAAGGTTTTATTGAGACGCCAAGTCCTTAGCTCCGATGATGGTCCCGCTGTCAGGCTCTCATTAGCTGGCAGGTCAGGCGTACCTCTCGTGGAAGCCCCAAGTCCTTAGCTCCGATGATGGTCCCGCTGTCAGGCTCTCACTAGCTGGCAGGTCAGGCGTACCTCTCGTGGAAGCCCCAAGTCCTTAGCTCCGATGATGGTCCCGCTGTCAGGCTCTCACTAGCTGGCAGGTCAGGCGTACCTCTCGTGGAAGCCCCAAGTCCTTAGCTCCGATGATGGTCCCGCTGTCAGGCTCTCACTAGCTGGCAGGTCAGGCGTACCTCTCGTGGAAGCCTCAAGTCCTTAGCTCCGATGATGGTCCCGCTGTCAGGCTCTCACTAGCTGGCAGGTCAGGCGTACCTCTCGTGGAAGCCCCAGGTCCTTAGCTCCGATGATGGTCCCGCTGTCAGGCTCTCACTAGCTGGCAGGTCAGGCGTACCTCTCGTGGAAGCCCCAAGTCCTTAGCTCCGATGATGGTCCCGCTGTCAGGCTCTCACTAGCTGGCAGGTCAGGCGTACCTCTCGTGGAAGCCCCAAGTCCTTAGCTCCGATGATGGTCCCGCTTGTACAACCCCATATTCGCTGGGTGGGACCCGGAGACATCACTGAGGAATTGGGCTAGGCTCAGGTCAGCCTTGGGTTGGCCCTGAGACATACTTATAGAGTTCCCGCCCTGAAGGGGCTCCCGCCCAAGGCAGATAGTCGAGCTCTCGGCAGGAGAGATCGTCGACCGACCAAGGCAGATAGTCGAGCTCTCGGCAGGAGAGATCGTCGACCGACCAAAGCAGATAGTCGAGCTCTCGGCAGGAGAGATCGTCGACCGCCCAAGGCAGATAGTCGAGCTCTCGGCAGGAGAGATCGTCGACCGACCAAGGCAGATAGTCGAGCTCTCGGCAGGAGAGATCGTCGACCGACCAAAGCAGATAGTCGAGCTCTCGGCAGGAGAGATCGTCGACCGCCCAAGGCAGATAGTCGAGCTCTCGGCAGGAGAGATCGTCGACCGACCAAGGCAGATAGTCGAGCTCTCGGCAGGAGAGATCGTCGACCGACCAAAGCAGATAGTCGAGCTCTCGGCAGGAGAGATCGTCGACCGACCAAGGCAGATAGTCGAGCTCTCGGTAGGAGAGATCGTCGACCACGGAAGCTTCCGCCTTAGGACAAGCTCCCGCCCAGGAGAGGCGAGAAGGCCCCAAGTAGGCCTTCAGTCGCGGTAGTTTCAAGACCGTGAAGGGCGCGAACCTCCCTGGCAAGGGGTCTCGCCAAGGTTGGCCCGGGTGGGGGTCCAGCGAGAGCCTTCTCAACCAGGGTTCTCGCCAAGTGGGCCCACGTGGTGGGGCCCGGCGCTCATAAAGAGGATTATTTTACAATATATTATCCCGAGGTAAAATTACCCAAATGCCCTTTAAATGACAGCGGGATTTGGCTATGGGCAGACCCCTCAGGGGTATTTCAGTATTTTCAGGTCAAAGGAAGACTATAAAAAGACCCATAAGGGCTCTTTAGAAGGCAAGTTGATCATTTCCCTCTAGCCCTAGTGCCTTCTGAAGAGCTCCCAGCCCAGCATTTGGCTTTGGAGGGGAAGCTCTCAGAGATCTTCCGGGTGTGTGGTGGGACCTCCCAGCTGAGGCTTTGGGTCAGTGTTAGGGCCTTAGCAACCTGTCAGGGGTCGAGGTTTGAGAGAAGTAGGCATTGACTGCACTTTGGTTCGTGAACATTTGTTGAGGTCATTTTTGGCTTCAACAGTTCTGGTGCGGTGAGCGTGGAGGCAGTCAGTGCAAGAAAATCTTGAGTTAAGTCCCATGGCAGGAGGCGAGGGTGAAGGATCAGGTGCGGGAGGATCCCCCACCCGGGTGGACGAGGCGACGAGGAGAATGTTTGAGGACTTCAGGCGAGAAGTCATGCAGACGATCAACTTGGCCTTCTCGGCAAGGAACGAGTGGGAGACGCCGCAGGTTCCGGTGGAGGTGGTTCCGCTGCTAGGCGAGAACGCTCCAGGGCAGCGCCCCGGTAAGGAGGTCCCGGTAGAGGCAGGCGAGAGAGACGTAGCCGCGCGGGAGCTCTTCCCAGGTCAGCGTCTCGGGAAGGAGCTCCCGGCGGATCTGGGCGAGAAGGAGGCGACGGTGCGGGAACTCTTCCCTGGGCAAGGTCTCGCGGATCGGTCCAGCCAACCGAGATCACGGGACGTGCCTTCTCGCCAGGCAGGGTGCGAGACCCCCTTTAGTGAGCTCATTGTCTCGGCTCCAGTGCCGGAGGGGTTCCGGGAGCCGGACATGACCTACTACACCGGGAAGGATGACCCGGTCCAGCACGTGCAATGGTTCGAGGACGTGGTGTCCATCAGGCAAATGTCGGATGCCTTCAAGTGTAGGCTTTTTGCCATCACTCTGAAAGAAAAGGCCAGGGACTGGTTCCACCAGTTGCCGGCGAGTTCCATCTACAGCTTTGAGGATCTGCGGAGGGGTTTTCTGTTGAGATTCTCAACTTCGAAGAAAAGGAAGAAGGAGGCTGAGTGCCTGTTTGCAGTGAGGCAAGGGCCGGAGGAGACGTTGGGTCGCTACGTCGACCGGTTCCAAGAGGAGGTTCTCCTGGTCCAGGAGGTCCCGGGGTATGCGCTGATGCTAGCCTTCACCCTGGGGCTAAGGCCAGGGTTTTTTAGCATGGAGTTGAAGAGAGTGCCCCCTCTCTCTTTTGAGAAGCTCATGGAGAGGGCGGCGAAGGAGATAGACTTCGAGAGGGCAAACC
This sequence comes from Platanthera zijinensis, assembly GCA_039513925.1. NCBI lineage: Eukaryota > Viridiplantae > Streptophyta > Magnoliopsida > Asparagales > Orchidaceae > Platanthera > Platanthera zijinensis. The sequence goes on from CM077093.1 coordinate 2,129,382, forward strand.
CGGCGTTTGCGAGGAAGCTAGCCAGGCTGGCCGAGGACGACGTGAAGGAGCCGGTGGCGGGAAGGCAGAGAGAGCAGAGGGAGCAGAGGGAGCCGAGGGAAGACAGGAGAAGAGAAGAGCCCCGAGTGCAGGGGCAACAGCATGGGGGGGCCAGGGAGCCAAACAACCGATTGGGTTGGAGGCCTCAGGAGGGCCGCCCCCAGGGCCAGGGAGGACTTCAGATAAGAGATAACTTTCGGGAGCCCAGAAGGCTGGAGCAGGGAGGATGGCGACAGGGACCAAGGGGTCATTTCCCACCGCCGCAGGAGGCTATGGAGGTGGGAAGGGGAAGAGGTAGAAGACTTCGGGGAGCCGGAAGAAGGGGAGGAGGAGAAGGAAGAGGGGGCAGGGTGGCGTTGCCTTATTGTGACTTCCATCAGGAGGAGGGTCACGCAACGGCCACCTGCCCAGAGTTTCTGGAGATTAGAGGGGCCAGAGTGGCCGGAAGACAAGATCCGCCTGTAAGGATCGTCGAAGTACAGCGGGAAGAGGTGGAGGACAGATGTGAAGACAGGACTGACGTGGGGACCCGAGGAGGGATCGGAGTGATCCACGGGGGGGGGGGGGGGGGGTGGGGATCGAGGCCACCCGCAAGGGGAGCCTTCAAACCATGTTCCGCCGAGGGGTCGCCTCGACCTCCCAGGCTCCCCCCCAGAGGAGAAGATCACTTTCTCATCCGCGGATATGCCGGACTACGAGGACCCGTTCTGCGACGCGCTTGTGATCCAGACAGCGGTGGAGAACTACACCGTCTCCCGGATACTGGTGGATAATGGGAGCTCGGTGAACGTGATCTTCAAGAAGGCCTTCGATGAGATGAGGGTGGAAGGAAAAAGGGTCCTGGCTTCCGATGGACCGCTTTTTGGCTTCTCCGGCGAAAGGAAAGAGGTGGAAGGTGGAGTAGGCTTGCATGTGAGGCTTGGGGGCGTCTCACGGAACTGTCGGTTCGTAATCGTGGACGCCCCGAGTAGTTACAATGCCATCTTTGGGCGCCCCCTCATCAGCGCCTTTCGCTGTGTACCCTCCTCGTACCACCAATGCCTCAAGTTCAACAATGGAGGGGTGCAGGTGAGGATCAGGGGGGATCCGAAGATGGCAAGGCAGTGCTATGTGACGGCGGTTAACACCGTGTCATGGATGGAGGAGGCAGAGGAGTTGGAGAGGGAGATGGCTGAGCAGGAAGGAATTGAGGAAGGGGGGATGAGCCTGGGAGAGGCGATGGAGGTTGCTGAGGAGATGGCGGAGGTAGAGGAGTTGGGGGAGATCAGCCCAGAAGAGACGAGAGGAGTGGTGGATGAGGAAGAGCAGAGGCAGGAGGAGAGCCCGGAGGAGGCAATGGAAGTTGATGAAGTTGGGGGAGAAGAGCTCGAGTTTGAGCGGGAAGAGGCAAGGGTAAGTTGGGAGCGGTCGGGGCTGGAGCCGGCCGAAGAGGTGGTGGAGATGGAGGTGCTTACAAGAGCGGGGGAGGCGCAAAGGATTCGGATCAGCGGAGGCTTGAGCCTTGAGGATCAGGAACGGATGCGAGCCTGCATCCAGGGCAACGTCGACATCTTCGCTTGGAGCGCGGCAGACATGCCGGGCATCGACGCGGACGTGGCCTGTCACCGCTTGAACCTGGATTCCAGAGCCCGCCCCATACGCCAAAAGATGAGGGCCATCGCCACCAAGCTAGAAGCCCCCATCCGAGAGGAGGTCCAAAAGCTCCTGGACGCAGGCTTCATCTCAGAGATCCAGTATCCAGGCTGGATCTCCAACGTGGTAATGGTAAAGAAGGGAGGAGGAAAATGGCGCATGTGTATCGATTTTTCCTTATTAAATAAATCATGCCCCAAGGATTGTTACCCCTTGCCTCGAATCGACGCGCTGGTTGACTCAGCCGTCGGTTTTTCTCTTATGAGTTTTTTAGATGCATTTTCAGGTTACCACCAGATCCGGATGCACCCTCCTGATGTCAAGGATGTTTCCTTCATCACAAGAGAGGGATGCTTCAGCTATAGGATGATGCCCTTCGGATTGAAGAATGCAGGGGCAACATACCAACGCATGATGGATCGAATCTTTCGAGATCAAAGGGGAAGGAACCTGGAGGTCTATGTGGATGACCTCATGGTCAAGAGCAAGTGTGTTGATTCCCACTTGCGAGACTTGGAGGAGACGTTCGCCACCCTGCGGAAGTTCAAGATGAGGTTGAACCCCTTGAAGTGCGTCTTCGGGGCTAGTCGCGGCAAATTCCTCGGGCACCTCTTGACTCCCGCGGGGGTAGAACCCAACCCCGATAAGGTTAAGGCTATTCTAGACCTAGAATCGCCTCGCAACGCCAAGGAGATCCAGCGCTTGACCGGGAAGTTGGCCGGGTTAAGCAGGTTCCTCTCGCGGTCAGGGGATAGATGTTCCTCCTTCTTCAAAGTACTTCGTGGCAACCAAGCATTCGAATGGACGGCCGAGTGCGAAGAGGCTTTTCAGGGGGTGAAGAGGCAGCTCTCCCAAGCGCCGTTACTTCAAAGCCCGAAGGAGGGGGAGGACCTAGCCTTGTATTTAGGAGTGGGAGGAGAGGCGGTGAGCTCCGTCCTGGTTAGGGAAGAGGGGAAGAAGCAGTTACCCGTCTATTATGTCAGCCGAATCTTAAAAAAGGCGGAGCTCCGATACCCCATCCTGGAGAAGCTAGCATATGCTTTGGTCATCTCAGCTAGGAAGCTTCGCCCTTACTTTCAAGCACACTCGATTAGGGTGATAACCGACCATCCCCTTCGCAAGGTCTTGGAGGGGGTGGAACATTCAGGAAGGTTGGCAAAGTGATCCATCGAGCTAAGCGAGTTTGACATCTCTTTCGTCCCGAGGCTCTCTATCAAAGCCCAGGCCGTAGCGGATTTCCTGGCGGACTATGTTACCGAGGCGGAGGCTGAAGAACCAAAGCCGCAAGAAGCGTGGAAGATGGTGGTCGACGGGGCCTCAGGAAGGCACTCCCTGGGAGGAGGTGTGGTGTTAGTAAGCCCTCAGGGAGTTACCATAGAGCAAGCCGTGACTTTCCATTTCCCTGTAACCAACAACCAAGCAGAGTACGAGGCTGTGATCGCCGGCCTTCGCTTGGCGAAGGAGTTGGAAATCCAGGATGTGGAAGCCTTCACCGACTCAATGGTGGTAGCATCGCAGATCCGAGGCGAGTTTGAGGCCCGGGAGCCGACCCTCGCGAGGTATCTATCTAAGGTAAGAGCCATCATTGGGGGTTTCCGTTCATTCTCTATTCGACATGTCCCCAGGGAGGAAAGCGCGGCAGCTGATCGACTGGCGAAGTTCGGGCCTCGGGGAGGAGGTACCCTAACCGAACTATTCCGACCAGCCATTGAAGAGGGGGAGTTGATGGAGGTGAATCGGCGGTCCTCATGGATGGATCCATTGGTGACTTTCTTAACCACAGGAGAACTGTCGGAAGAAGTCAAGGATGCAAAGAGCTTCAGGCACAAGGCGGCTCACTACCTGATGCTGGAAGGGAGCTTGCATCGGAAGATGTTGTCAGGGCTCCTCGCGAGATGCGTAACCGAAGAGGAAGTCCCGAGGATCCTGGAAGAGGTGCATTCTGGAGAGTGCGGCAGCCATTCAGGGGGAAGGACATTGGAAGCAAGGGTGATAAGGCAGGGATATTTCTGGCGGACCATAAGGAGGGATACAGCTGAATTCGCAAGGAGGTGTCGGAAGTGCCAAGTACATGCTCCTCTCCAGCTCTTGCCCGCCCAAAGACTTCGAAGCATCACGGCGCCATGGCCCTTCGCCATTTGGGGGATGGACCTGGTTGGACCCTTCCCTCCAGCTAGCGGGCAAAGGAGGTTCCTCCTAGTGATGATTGACTACTTCTCCAAATGGCTGGAGATCAAGCCGTTAGCCAAGGTAACCTCCCAGGTCATCAGAAACTTCGTTTGGGGGGAAATCATTTGCAGGCACGGATTGCCCCAAGCGATAGTGACAGACAACGGTCCTCAGTTCGTCAGCGAAGAATTCATCAGCTTCTGCACCCAATTGGGGATTGACCTCAGGTTTGCCTCTGTTCATCATCCTCGGAGCAATGGTCAGGTGGAGGCGGCAAACAAAGTCATCGTCAACTTGCTCAAAAAGAAGGTCGAGAACCTGAAGGGTAACTGGGTGGAACAGCTCCCTTCCGTCCTGTGGGCCTTGCGAACAACTCCAAACACGGCCACAGGAGAGACCCCCTTCAAGCTCTCTCATGGGTGCGAGGCTGTCCTCCCGGTGGAGTTCGAGGTTCGGTCCCCAAGGGTCACGGCCGCAGGTGGGGGAAGCGAAGCTTGGAGGTTGGAGAATGAGGAAGGGTTGCGCCTCTCATTAGATATGGTGGAAGAGCTGCGGGATGTTGCTGCCATCAGACAAGAAGAAATAAAACGGCGAATGGCTCGGTACTTCGATAAGCACATCAGAGTCAAGCAATTCACCGAGGGGGATCTAGTACTGAAAAAGGTCGACGCTGCAGGAAGGTCGGCCGCTGTTGGTAAGCTCAACCCTAGCTGGGAGGGGCCTTATATAGTAGAGAAGGCTCTGGTTAACGGAGGCTACTATCTCCAGGATGCGGAGGGAAGGACCTTGAGTCACACCTGGAATGGTGATGACCTGAAGCGCTTCTACCCGTAAGGGGAAAGAAGGATTGTAATGTTGTAAATAACTATTGCATTTTCAATAAGTTTATTTCAGAATATTGACTATCTCTGAGTATGCAATCTTCATGCTTTTTGTTCTAACCGGCTATGACTCCTCATCTCAATGATAGAATAGGCCTGTTTGAAGGAATCTTCAACGACACCCCGAGCTCGGCTCGGCCCCAGGTAGACCCGCTGCGCAGGCTCTCATCTAGCTGGCAGGTCCGAAGGCTCGCCTGTGGGGGATAGGCTGGCTCTTGTGATACTTTGTTCTTAGCCACTTCAACGACACCCCGAGCTCGGCTCGGCCCCAGGTAGACCCGCTGCGCAGGCTCTCATCTAGCTGGCAGGTCCGAAGGCTCGCCTGTGGGGGATAGGCTGGCTCTTGTGATACTTTGTTCTTAGCCACTTCAACGACACCCCGAGCTCGGCTCGGCCCCAGGTAGACCCGCTGCGCAGGCTCTCATCTAGCTGGCAGGTCCGAAGGCTCGCCTGTGGGGGATAGGTTGGCTCTTGTGATACTTTGTTCTTAGCCACTTCAACGACACCCCGAGCTCGGCTCGGCCCCAGGTAGACCCGCTGCGCAGGCTCTCATCTAGCTGGCAGGTCCGAAGGCTCGCCTGTGGGGGATAGGCTGGCTCTTGTGATACTTTGTTCTTAGCCACTTCAACGACACCCCGAGCTCGGCTCGGCCCCAGGTAGACCCGCTGCGCAGGCTCTCATCTAGCTGGCAGGTCCGAAGGCTCGCCTGTGGGGGATAGGTTGGCTCTTGTGATACTTTGTTCTTAGCCACTTCAACGACACCCCGAGCTCGGCTCGGCCCCAGGTAGACCCGCTGCGCAGGCTCTCATCTAGCTGGCAGGTCCGAAGGCTCGCCTGTGGGGGATAGGTTGGCTCTTGTGATACTTTGCTCTTAGCCACTCCGACACCCCGAGCTCGGCTCGGCCCCAGGTAGACCCGCTGCGCAGGCTCTCATCAAGCTGGCAGGTCCGAAGGCTCGCCTACGGGGGATAGGTGGAGTCCTTGACCTTTTGATCCTTGGTTCTTGATTGGTAGCTACTACGTTACAACGAGCTCGGCTCAAACCCCGGTAGACCCGTTGCGCGGGCACCCATGTGAGCTAGCAGGTCCAACGGCTCGCCGACGGGGTAGGGGTTTGATTGGTCGGAAAAATATGTGGGCAGGACCCTGGCCTAGACCGGGGGCAAATCCCTAAAGGGTCTCGGTTCAGGGGTCTCGGCCAGTAAAGGTCTCGGCTCAGGGGTCTCGGCCAGTAAAAGTCTTGGCTTGGAGGTCTCGACAGATCGCGGCCCGGAGGTTTCGGCCAGTGAGGATCCCGGCCCAGAGGTCTCGGCCAGCAAAGGTCTCGGCTAAAGGAGGCTCTCGCAAAAAGAAAGCTCCCGGCGGGCCCAGGCAGGACGATTCAATCGACGGTGCGAGGTTTCCGCCTAGCTGATCTCTAAGTAAGGTCACCCTAAAGAGACTAAGGGTCTCGGCGGAAGCTCACGCGGAGGTCATTCGGCAGAGTAATATACGCTTAAAACACACAATGACAGTGAAGAAATGAAACATTACTTTATATAAAGTTAATTACAGAAGTGAGGAGCTTCTCGCTCATTACAAAAGGATATTCAAAATAAAAGACAACTTAAGGAGACGCGCTGTAGTCCCCACTGGTGCTCTCGCTTGAAGCATCGCCAGAGCCTTCCCCGGACGTCTCGTCAATAGCGGGAGAGGACCTCGGGACGTCTGAGAGCAGCGAGTCCGGCGCGCCCGGAGGTTTAGGAACTGGGTCGTAAAGCCAAGGGAGAAGTTGGCGAGCGTCGATGGTCGCGCCATCCTCCCGGAGCAGCTCGACGTCTCGCAGCGTCTCGAGCGTCAGCTTGACGGTCGCCTGAGCGTTGGCTTGAAGCAGTTTATCGACGTCGTACTCCGAGAGGTAACGGCTCCGCAACCTCGCATCTAGCTCCGGGGGCGGGCCCTTCGTTAGCTCTGCGCGGAGCTGTTCCCTCAGAAGGACGCTCTCGCAGCGCGCATTGGCCTGCTCTGCGCGAAGCTCCCTGACTTGGGCGGAATCCTGCAAAAGGGATAAAGATCTTAGTCACGCATTACACAGTAGAAACTTCGAGGAAACGGGGGCAAGGGCTCAGGAAGGTCTCGCCTACCTCGGTCGCGGGGCGCAGAGACAGCGCCAATTTGGCATCCGCAAGCTCCTGTTGAGCTCTCGCGAGTTCTTCTTCCGCGGCATGCGCGCGAGCTATCGCGTCCTCCCTCGCCTTGCGCATATCTGTGAAGTTCTTGTCAATGGTGATGCTTCGACGCGCACACATATGTGTAAGCTCGAACCCGCGCATTACGGCCCGGGTGGCGTCGAAGGCTAGAAGGCGGGTAGGCGTCTGGTCGAACACACTGGCATCTTCCCGGCTGTATAGACCATACCCAAGCGAGAAGGCCTCGCCGGTCACATTTTCCCCCTCCGCCCATCGGGGAAGGAGGGTCGAGACCCTGATTGAGTTTGTCTTGTGGTCCCATTCCATCTGGGGCTTCCCCTCCGGGTCGGCGTACCTGACGCCTAAACCAAAGTTCCGGTGCCCTCTCGGCACCTCCTGGGGCGGGACGTTGGCGGAGGTCTCGGCGGCAACCACTTCTCCCCCAGCCTCGCCTACGGCCGATGTGTTCCTGGCGGAAGCCTCGGCACGGCTCTTGGCGGCGGCGGCGGCATCCATCTCACTGGCCCTCTGAAGGATCGCTTCAAAGGACCTGCCCTCAGGAGGAGGTTGGGCGGGCGAGACCGCCAACGATTTCCCCTTGTCGGCGGCAGAAGGCTTGGGCCTCTTCAGCGCGCGGAGAGGAGGAAGGGTGGCCTTCCGCTTCTTGGCCGGTGGCGGCATGGAAGGGGTTGGATCTTCTCGGCAGGCGCTGGCGCTAGCTTCCGCGAGCGCAAGGGGGCCTCTCGCTGCCAGACCCTCGACACCCCGGCCTGCGGCGAAGGGTTGGTGCAGGGGGACCTCCCGCTCTCCTGCAAAGTAAAAACGCTTTAGCACTTCAGCGCAAGAAAATTTTTGATAAAAAAGAGAATCTGAGGCGAGACCGTACCTTCGCCGGATTGAACAAAAGGGAGGGAGTCGACGTCCCGCAGAAGATAGGGGACGTCGAACTCCTTGGTCCCGAAGAACTCCAGGATTGCGCTCTCGCGCGATCCCAGGGCGGGCGGCTTGTAGGCAGCGTCTTCATACTGGACGGGCTGAAGCGGGACGTTGCCGAAGTCCCCGCTGACGTATACGAACTTCTCGCCCCAATGGTGGTGCTTATTGGCGAGACCGGTAACCTCGAGCTGTTGCCCGGAGAAGAAAACTACCCCCCCCCCCTTGGCACGGAAGTTGAATAGCTTCCGGAAGATGGGCAGGCTAAACTCGATCCTCTCGGATCGCATATAGCATATGAATGCTATAAGGATCGCGACGGAGTTCGGGTTTAGCTGGGCAGGCACCACCCCATAATAACGGAGAGCTAACCGAACCTCCGGCCATAGGGGGAGGCGGAAGCCCACCTCGAAATGCTCGAGGGGGATGGCAAGCTCTCCCGCCCCGGGGGTATTCACCCTATCATGATTCCCCGGGTTCCGCGCCGAGAAGCCGGCGGGAACGTAGCGGTCGACGATCGCGTTGTATTCGTCGAGGGTGAGCTTGCAGGAAGGGAAGAGGTGTTTCTGGAAGGCTTCCGCGCAATGGGCGCGACCCTTGCTCTCGCCAGGCATGGCTAGTTCGTGAGTAAGAGCGAGAGCTGTAGGGGAGTCGAAGCGGAAGCAGGAACGCGAGAGCACGGAGGGAGGCTGAGGTTCCGGATCGGAGAAATAAATGCGGTTGGTAGGCTTCTCTATTTATAGGGAATCGTAGTCATCATGAGTTCATCCGGCGGAGAGAGAAAGTGACAGCGGAGTACAGCTGTCAGAATCCGGGCTAACGACGCCTCGGTTCTCCCCCTCAGGATGACGGCGGTCAACGGTCGCTTCAGGTTTCGACGCGACTGCCTGGATCGGCGCAAGCCTCCTAGACTGGCGCAAGCCTCCTGGGTTAACGCAAACCTCCTAGATCAGCGCAAGCGTCCTAGATCGAGGTAAGCGCCTTGATTAAAAAGCCCCGCAGAGCGATAAAAAGGAAAGGGAAAAGAGACATGGGTAGAAGCGAGACTCTCGCTAGCGCAAGCTGGATAAAAACTTAATTAATAATAATGTTTATTACAGACATTGAAAAAGAGAAACAAGGGGAAGAGAAAAAGAAAAAAAAAGAGACACTAAGATTCAGAGCGCGAAGGCTAGTAGGGTTTCCAGCTCCATCGTCCCCGTTCTCGCCGCCTAGTTCTTGGGGGCGCCAACGGGTTGAAGTAAGACGATAGCGTGGTACACCCAAGGTTGATCCGCCTGGCGTAGTCCCGGATCTGCGAGATGCACCTCCCTGGCGAAGACTCGGCGGAAGGCCCGCGCGGGCAATCAGTCTCGCCCAAGAAGAAGTCCCGCTCCAGAGCCTCCAGTCTTTGCTCCACGGATTCGCGGAACGCTTTCGCCGCGGCAGCATGGGCACGATCCCGCCGGACAAGCTTGGCCAGGATGGCCGAGATCTTCCTCCGTCTCCCCTTCGCGCTCCCTGCACTGTTCAGGGTTTCCTCTATCTCGCCAGACGAAGGGAGGGGGGACTCTTCGTCCTCTTCTTCCTCGTCCTCTTCTTCCTCTTCCTCTCCTTCCTCGTTGACTTCCGACCGCAAGCCAGGATCACCTGCGGAAGAAACACGCGAGAATTTTGGTCAAGACATGACGATCAACAGTCCGAAAAAGTTTTCGCATACCTGCGGCTGGGCGAGAACCGTCAGCCAAAGTTGGACGGGAAGGCCCGACCCCTCCGTTGGTTCCATAAAGGAGGTGAAGGGGCTTGCCCAGCCCCGGGCGGAAGGGCTCGCGCACGATGATCCCGGCCGGGCCGGAAGCATGAGGGGAGTTGTCTTCTCTCAAGGGGCGATCAGCATCCTTGAGAGTAGCGGGAGGTTCAGAAGCCGCCCCTCCCGCCTGCAGGAGAGGATTGGCCACCGCGGGAGGCACTTCGACGGTTCTCGCTTCATCTTCCCGGGTGGATAGACCCGGGTCGGCGGGAGCTGGCACTGCGAGAAGACGGTTCAGAAAAGAAAGGGTCTGGTTAAAATATTGACAAGGGAAAATGTACCTGTCGTTCCGGCCCCGGCTGGAGGAATCCTTTCCGAGACCCGTATTTGGCCCTCGGGGGGATGAGCGGGTAGGTTCCAAGAGCTGGGCGGAATTTCGGCGTCATTATTGGGAGCGGACTCCTGCGAAAGCATACTTTAATCATCGAATCTAATGTCCAGTCAGCTCGGTAGGCACGGGCGAAAGGCTTACCTTCTGTAGGGAAGAATCCCCGGCAGGATTGGGAGTGGGGGAAGGAGGATCCCTGTTCTCGCGAGAAAGGTCCCGTCGGACCGCCTTCGCCCTTTTCTTTCCCTTCTTCTTCGACTCCGAAGGCCCGGCGGTTGAAGTCTTTTTCGCTAACCATGGAGCCACCGCCGCACAGTTAGCCAAGGCCCGCGCTTGGGCAGCGGCTAACCGGTCTTGGAGGTCCTGCGGAAGCGGTTTGGCAGCACGCTTGGGATGCATGGTGAGCTCGCGCGAGAATCCCGGAGGCGAGAGCTCAGTCAGAGAGTCGTATTTTAAGGGCAGGGCGTATGGACGTCCACCAGCATATATTTATAGCCGCAGTGGGACCCGCCAAAAGATTCCCTCGATAGGCGGGCACGTGTCCAGCGAAAATTTTGGGGGTTGGACTTGTCTTGTCGAGCGCAGGGCTAGCTCGAAAAGAGCGGGGATTGTGTACAACCCCATATTCGCTGGGTGGGACCCGGAGACATCACTGAGGAATTGGGCTAGGCTCAGGTCAGCCTTGGGTTGGCCCTGAGACATACTTATAGAGTTCCCGCCCTGAAGGGGCTCCCGCCCAAGGCAGATAGTCGAGCTCTCGGCAGGAGAGATCGTCGACCGACCAAGGCAGATAGTCGAGCTCTCGGCAGGAGAGATCGTCGACCGACCAAAGCAGATAGTCGAGCTCTCGGCAGGAGAGATCGTCGACCGCCCAAGGCAGATAGTCGAGCTCTCGGCAGGAGAGATCGTCGACCGACCAAGGCAGATAGTCGAGCTCTCGGCAGGAGAGATCGTCGACCGACCAAAGCAGATAGTCGAGCTCTCGGCAGGAGAGATCGTCGACCGCCCAAGGCAGATAGTCGAGCTCTCGGCAGGAGAGATCGTCGACCGACCAAGGCAGATAGTCGAGCTCTCGGCAGGAGAGATCGTCGACCGACCAAAGCAGATAGTCGAGCTCTCGGCAGGAGAGATCGTCGACCGACCAAGGCAGATAGTCGAGCTCTCGGTAGGAGAGATCGTCGACCACGGAAGCTTCCGCCTTAGGACAAGCTCCCGCCCAGGAGAGGCGAGAAGGCCCCAAGTAGGCCTTCAGTCGCGGTAGTTTCAAGACCGTGAAGGGCGCGAACCTCCCTGGCAAGGGGTCTCGCCAAGGTTGGCCCGGGTGGGGGTCCAGCGAGAGCCTTCTCAACCAGGGTTCTCGCCAAGTGGGCCCACGTGGTGGGGCCCGGCGCTCATAAAGAGGATTATTTTACAATATATTATCCCGAGGTAAAATTACCCAAATGCCCTTTAAATGACAGCGGGATTTGGCTATGGGCAGACCCCTCAGGGGTATTTCAGTATTTTCAGGTCAAAGGAAGACTATAAAAAGACCCATAAGGGCTCTTTAGAAGGCAAGTTGATCATTTCCCTCTAGCCCTAGTGCCTTCTGAAGAGCTCCCAGCCCAGCATTTGGCTTTGGAGGGGAAGCTCTCAGAGATCTTCCGGGTGTGTGGTGGGACCTCCCAGCTGAGGCTTTGGGTCAGTGTTAGGGCCTTAGCAACCTGTCAGGGGTCGAGGTTTGAGAGAAGTAGGCATTGACTGCACTTTGGTTCGTGAACATTTGTTGAGGTCATTTTTGGCTTCAACACCGCTGTCAGGCTCTCACTAGCTGGCAGGCCAGGCGTACCTCTCGTGGAAGCCCCAAGTCCTTAGCTCCGATGATGGTCCCGCTGTGAGGCTCTCACTAGCTGGCAGGTCAGGCGTACCTCTCGTGGAAGCCTCAAGTCCTTAGCTCCGATGATGGTCCCGCTGTCAGGCTCTCACTAGCTGGCAGGTCAGGCGTACCTCTCGTGGAAGCCCCAGGTCCTTAGCTCCGATGATGGTCCCGCTGTCAGGCTCTCACTAGCTGGCAGGTCAGGCGTACCTCTCGTGGAAGCCCCAAGTCCTTAGCTCCGATGATGGTCCCGCTGTCAGGCTCTCACTAGCTGGCAGGTCAGGCGTACCTCTCGTGGAAGCCCCAAGTCCTTAGCTCCGATGATGGTCCCGCTGTCAGGCTCTCACTAGCTGGCAGGCCAGGCATACCTCTCGTGGAAGCCCCAAGTCCTTAGCTCCGATGATGGTCCCGCTGTCAGGCTCTCACTAGCTGGCAGGTCAGGCGTACCTCTCGTGGAAGCCCCAAGTCCTTAGCTCCGATGATGGTCCCGCTGTCAGGCTCTCACTAGCTGGCAGGTCAGGCGTACCTCTCGTGGAAGCCCCAAGTCCTTAGCTCCGATGATGGTCCCGCTGTCAGGCTCTCACTAGCTGGCAGGTCAGGCGTACCTCTCGTGGAAGCCCCAAGTCCTTAGCTCCGATGATGGTCCCGCTGTCAGGCTCTCACTAGCTAGCAGGTCAGGCGTACCTCTCGTGGAAGCCAAGTATTTTCACCCCGAGGCTGTCTCGTCACCCAGGCTCCCATTAAGCTGGCATGACAGGTTGACCCCTCGGGAGGCTAAGTATTTTCACCCCGAGGCTGTCTCGTCACCCAGGCTCCCATTAAGCTGGCATGACAGGTTGACCCCTCGGGAGGCTAAGTATTTTCACCCCGAGGCTGTCTCGTCACCCAGGCTCCCATTAAGCTGGCATGACAGGTTGACCCCTCGGGAGGCTAAGTATTTTCACCCCGAGGCTGTCTCGTCACCCAGGCTCCCATTAAGCTGGCATGACAGGTTGACCCCTCGGGAGGCTAAGTATTTTCACCCCGAGGCTGTCTCGTCACCCAGGCTCCCATTAAGCTGGCATGACAGGTTGACCCCTCGGGAGGCTAAGTATTTTCACCCCGAGGCTGTCTCGTCACCCAGGCTCCCATTAAGCTGGCATGACAGGTTGACCCCTCGGGAGGCTAAGTATTTTCACCCCGAGGCTGTCTCGTCACCCAGGCTCCCATTAAGCTGGCATGACAGGTTGACCCCTCGGGAGGCTAAGTATTTTCACCCCGAGGCTGTCTCGTCACCCAGGCTCCCATTAAGCTGGCATGACAGGTTGACCCCTCGGGAGGCTAAGTATTTTCACCCCGAGGCTGTCTCGTCACCCAGGCTCCCATTAAGCTGGCATGACAGGTTGACCCCTCGGGAGGCTAAGTATTTTCACCCCGAGGCTGTCTCGTCACCCAGGCTCCCATTAAGCTGGCATGACAGGTTGACCCCTCGGGAGGCTAAGTATTTTCACCCCGAGGCTGTCTCGTCACCCAGGCTCCCATTAAGCTGGCATGACAGGTTGACCCCTCGGGAGGCTAAGTATTTTCACCCCGAGGCTGTCTCGTCACCCAGGCTCCCATTAAGCTGGCATGACAGGTTGACCCCTCGGGAGGCTAAGTATTTTCACCCCGAGGCTGTCTCGTCACCCAGGCTCCTATTAGCTGGCATGACAGGCTAACTCAGCGAATACGTTGGGTTGGATGTTTCTTTCCGAGCTTGTGCCAACCTCGAAAAGAGCGGGGATTGTGTACAACCCTGTATTCGCAGAGCAGGGTCCCCCGGCGTGCGTATCCTTAGTGTTAGGAAGGAGCGGGCGAGCCAGGCGTGCGGCCTGCGGCTCGCCCCGGGCGGCCTGCCCTTGCGGGCGAGCCAGGCGTGCGGCCTGCGGCTCGCCCCGGGCGGCCTGCCCTTGCGGGCGAGCCAGGCGTGCGGCCTGCGGCTCGCCCCGGGCGGCCTGCCCTTGCGGGCGAGCCAGGCGTGCGGCCTGCGGCTCGCCCCGGGCGGCCTGCCCTTGCGGGCGAGCCAGGCGTGCGGCCTGCGGCTCGCCCCGGGCGGCCTGCCCTTGCGGGCGAGCTAGGCGTGCGGCCTGCGGCTCGCCCCGGGCGGCCTGCCCTTGCGGGCGAGCCAGGCATGCGGCCTGCGGCTCTCCTCGGGCGGCCTGCCCTTGCGGGCGAGCCAGGCGTGCGGCCTGCGGCTCGCCCCGGGCGGCCTGCCCTTGCGGGCGAGCCAGGCATGCGGCCTGCGGCTCGCCCCGGGCGGCCTGCCCTTGCGGGCGAGCCAGGCGTGCGGCCTGCGGCTCGCCCAAGGGGTGGGGAGCATGGCTCGGCCCCTGGACCCCCTTGGGTCGTGCTTTTACAGTCGTGCCCCCGGGATGGAAATTACCTCTCTACCCCCCGGTGTGGAGGCTTGCCATTGGCCCAAGTCCAACTGGTCGTAGGGGCATTTTGGTCATTTTCCCCTCAGGACTCGGAAAAACTATAAATAGACCCCCATGGGTGCCTTTGGAGAGGATGAGTTTTCTTGCCTCCTCCTCCCTTAGCATCTTCTTGGTAGAGTAGAGAGAGCTCTCCAAGGCGCCCAAGCCTAGCTCCTTGGTAAGGGAGGGGAAGAGTTCTTGTAACCTTCCGGGTGTGTGGTGGGACCTCCGCGCTAGAGCCGAGGGTCTGTTCCTAGTTTCCCAAGTCTCTGGTCCGTGACATTCTTCTGAGTGCAGTAGGTGTGAGGTCACCCCTTCCCCAAGGGTCAAACTCCACAGAGACCAAGTTTTTGGTTTCAACACTCGAAGTCTGCTTACCCACATGCATGTTCCTAAGTCTTACTGGGGGCATGCGGTCATTCTCTCTTGCTTTCTTATTAATCGTATTCCCTCTTCTGTTGTTGGTGGGAAGACTCCCTTTTCTATTCTGTATCCTGATGCGCAACCTTTCCCTTTGCCTCTTCGTGTCTTTGGCTGCACTGCCTTTATTCATTCTCATTCTTCTACTCGTGATAAGTTGTCCCCTCGCTCAGTTAAATGTGTCTTTCTGGGCTATTGTCCGACTCAGAAAGGGTATCGATGTTATGATCCAATTCTCCGCCGGCAGTATGTTTCTGCTGACGTTACTTTCTTTGAGACTGTTTCATACTTTTCTCCGTCTTCCTCTACTCTTCTTTCATCTGATGATTCCGTTACTTTACCTATTATTTCTGCATCTTCTCCTGAACCTATTACTCTTTCCTCTTTACCTTATGATTCTCCTGCTCTTCCTGCTTCCGCTGATGAACCGCTGCCCATGGTTCCTAGTGTGTCTACCTCTCTGTTGGGGGAATCTACACAAGTAGACAAGGATGACCTTGATCTTCCTATTGCTCTTCGGAAGGGTGTGCGCTCATGCACTCAGCATCCTCTTGTTGGTGTGGTGTCTTACACCAACTTGTCTCATCGGGCACAGAGTTTTGCTTTCGCTCTCTCGGCTGGTGTTCTTCCAACTTCCTATCGTGATGCTTTCCTTATTCCTCATTGGAAAACTGCTATAGATGAGGATATGAAGACTCTGACTGAATGAGGTACCTGGTCTCTTGTGCCTACTCCTCCTGGTGCTGATATGGTTGGTTGTCGTTGGGTTTTTGTTATCAAGTATCTTCCTGATGGCACTGTTGATCGCTATAAAGCTCGTCTGGTAGCCAAAGGGTTTGCACAGACTTATGGTGTGGATTTCTTTGATACGTTTTCTCCAGTTGCCCGGATTACTACGATTCGTGTTCTTTTTTCAGTAGCTGTGAACAAAGATTGGGTCATCTCTCAATTAGATGTCAAGAATGCTTTTCTTTATGGAGATTTGAATGAGACGGTTTATATGAAGCAATCTCCTGGGTATGTTGCTCAGGGGGAGTCTCAAGTATGTAAGTTGAAGAAAACCATCTACGGTCTTAAACAGAGTCCAAGAGCCTGGTTTGAGAAGTTTAATGAGGTTATTTCTGTTGTTGGATTTGTTCGGAGCGCTGCAGATCACTCTCTGTTTATTCGGAAGACCTCGTCTAGGCTGGTTATTCTTGTAGTATATGTGGATGATATTCTTCTTACTAGGGATGACAAGAAAGGTATTGATATGACAAATGCTGGAGTGACTCTTCTCCTCTTCTAGAAGATGTCACGAGGTACAGACGTCTGGTTGGTAAACTCATCTATCTGACAGTTACTAGACCAGACATCTGTTATGCAGTGGGAAAAGTAAGTCAGTTTATGCAAGCTCCTAGGGAGTGTCATATGCAGTCTGCTCTGAAGATTCTTGAATACATAAAAGGTGCACCAGGTAAAGGGCTCTTATTCCTAAAAAGGGGACATTTGAAGGTAGAGGCTTATTCTGATGCGAGCTACGCAGATGATAAGGGCAACAGGAAGTCAACATCAAGTTTCTGTACTTTTGTTGGAGGAACTATCATAAGGACGAATAGGAATGCCAGATTTGAGCGCGTGGATCGCCATTTTAGGGAAATGATGACTTTGCCCCTTGTGCCAGAAAAGCCTACCCGGGAAAACGAGCAGCCCGGCGAACCAAGCGGCCGGACGAGGCCTGCGGCCAAGGCCGCCCTTACGCCGGTCAGCCAAGGCTTAGTCGGCCTCGCGGAGGCCGGCCAAGGTCGCTCGGGCACCGGGCGTTCAGTCTTGTGAAGGTCGGCCGCAGGGAAGCCGACCTTGCGAAGGCCGGCCGAGGCCCCCCGGGCGTTGGGCGGCAGAGGCACGACTAGCCTCGCGAAGGCTGGATAAGGCAGGCTGTATGCCAGGCGGCCGACCCTGCGAAGGCCGGCCGAGGCCTCCCGGCCGTCGGGCAGCCAAGGCACGACCGGCCTTGCGGAAGCCGGCCAAGGCCTCCTGGGCGGCGGCCAGCCGGCCTCGTGGAGGCCGGCCGTGCGGCCAAGGCAAGACCGGCCTCGCGGAGGCCGTCCGGGACCACCCGGGCGACAGACAGCCGCAGGGCGGCCTGCCCTGCGGTGGACGACGAAGGGCGCTCGTGCGCTGGGCGGCCAAGGCACGATTGACCTTGCGAAGGCAGGCCGAGGCCGCGGCCGCCCGGGCACCCAAGGGGACGGCAAGCCCCGTGGGGGGCCGACCGAGGCCACCCGGGCGTCAGGTAGCCAAGGGGAGCGGCCGGTGCACGGGATCGTCCCATGTGACCATTGGGATTCCAAGCGCTGTGATTTCTGATTTTAGAGACAGATTCTCCGTAGGCTACACGGGGAGAGGTGAAGAATTGGCCAAACCGTTACAAGATAAGGCTACAAATATTTCAACTCAACCCACAGCTCTCGCAATTCATTTTTAAAGACATGCAGATTATATATCCTAGCATGATCTTGAAAGCTATTTTAACAGCTACTGCTGGTTTATTTGCTAAATCTGTATTATACATGCAAAAATTTATCGAGAGCCAATAGTTTTTTTTCCTGAATTCCTCGCGGCCTCCTCGCGATAATTCTCGCGATAATTTCCCGTTGGCATAAAACAATTCCGAGCAACATCTCTTTTTAGGGTTGCCACCGCTGGTGGCCTGCCTTGTGCCCACCGGCGGGGTGGCCGGACTACGGCGAACCCGTCGGGGGTAGTCCGGCAGTGCTCCGACATGATCTAATCGTGAGATCCACCGCCGCCGGTGGCCCTGCCCGACTACCCCCGACGGATTCGCCGAAATTTGTGACCCTGCCGGTGGGCTCAGGATAGGCCGCCAGCGGTGACAACCCTAAAAATAATGGACGCTGCTAGGTAGTTAGTTTTTTTTTCAATACATAAAAAAACAGTTGATATAATTAAAAATAATAATTACAAATAATTTAATTCATGCATAATTTAAAAAATAATAATTCAAAACAATTATTTAAAATTGTCTTCAGGTATTAAAAAAATTTAATTCAGTTCGTGTAATAGAAATACAAAGTTAAAAACAGTTGATATAATTTCCGCTGACGGGGGGCGGGGGGGCCACGAAGTCCGGCAGGGGTGGGTCGAATACTGTCGTGTGAGGAACGGGAGGTCCCGGTGCACTGTCACTCATATGTGTGTGATATGATCTAACCAGATCAGACGGTACAGATTGATTGGATGGTATGCCAGAGTTACACAGATTGATGTGGATTGACCCAATTCTTATTAGGACAGTGCACACGGGGTAGAGTCAGCCCCCACCGCTGCAGCGCCGTCCCAACAGCCTGGAGGCAACTACAGTCGCCGAGCAGATGGTCTCGCGACTCAGGAGCGATGCAGCCCCAAGGGCAGTTTGTCTCAATCGCCATCCCGCGGTGGGCCAACCAAGTCCGAGTAGGAATGACATCCAAGGAGAGATGCCACCAGAAGGAACGCTCGCGGGGGCGCATCCGGAGTTTTTTAATCGAGCCCGCATCCTGCGATGGAGGTGGGAAGAGGGCCGCGTAAGCGAGGCCCGTCACAGTCCGCCCCGAGAAGCGTGGAAGTAAGGTAGGAGTATCTTGCTGCAGATCTGGGTCCATGGTGACCTGAAGGATTAGAGTGATCAGCTCAGCCCCAAACAACTGGCGGAGGCAGTCCAAACTCCAACCACCATGATCGTCAAATAGGTCTGCCACCATAAGACCCTCTAACCCACAACAATGTTGATGTATCTGATGGATCACAAATGAACAAGAATTCTTTTGATATCAAAGCTATCGATAATTCTCTATTTGTATTCGTGTGCTTTGCCATCAAATTTCTAGTTATTTCATTTATCTATCTGAACTTATAGGAAGATCATAAAAAAAAATTCGCCCAATTTTTTTTTTGTTTCCAAATAATTTTTTAAAACTCTGTTTTACAAACTTCATTTCATTCAAATTTTTTTTAACAAAACTCTGTTTTTCAGAATCAATATGTTTCCTATCAGCAGTTTTACTCTGCGATCAATAGAATTACCAGAACGTGCCAGATGAGAATGACATCATGATGGGGTGGGAAGGCAAGCAGAGGACGCTGAAGCAGAGTAATAACAGCGGCGATGCGAGCAGCATTAGCATCAAAGGTGGGAGATTCAGCCTCTGCTAGAATTTGTTGTCGAATCATATCATACGACTATGAAAGACGGAGAAGATAACACAAAATCAGAAGCTCCTGAAAGTGTTCGTGTTGTTCAGCAAAATCCACCGAGAAAGAACAATGCTGAACAATTTCAGCCCCAGGAGCTTGCACCTCCTGGTAAGCAGCAACATGAATTAAAGTAGGGCGAGCAAAAAGATCAGCATATAAAATGTATATGCGCGAAGTTTGAGTGCCATTGGAGTATAGAGCAGCAAGATGAGTCTAAGCGACTTTAACCGTCTCATCATGGAGAATAAGAGGAAGGCACTCATCGGATAAACTATTAGCAAGCTATGCCATGACCAAAGCATCACTGGCATCTCAGTCATCAATGGTGGCAGACCCTCGAGCAGAAGGGTCATTAGTGAGATGATGACGTTTGAATTGAGACCACAACAAGAACATAAACGAAACACTCCAGTCCAGATAGTTTGGGCTAGTTTGCTTGGAAGCAGTTCCAAGATTGTCGGAAGAAGTAAAATCAACATGTGCGGTTTGAGGACAAGGCACGGACAAAGTAGAATAAGAGAGTTCTGGAGTCTCCGTAGAAAAGGCGGACATAACAAGAATCTGCGCGGTTAGATGAGAGGCCGCACCATAGAGTCCGTGAAAACCGCAGGAAGCGAAGAGGTGGGGGGGGGGACTAAGCGGCAGAGTGCATAAAGGAATGCGGATAGAAAGGACTCAAAGGGCTCAGCGGGCGGTTAGAAAAAAAACTCGAGTACGCAGAAGAGCTAAGTGGGCGGTTAGAAAAAACTAGAGTCCACAAAAGAGCTAAGAGGGCGGTTAGATAACCAGAGTCCGCAAGGATCGGGTTGTCCTCTAATACCATGTGAAAAAAATATATAAATAGAATGTTTTTTCATTTCCAAAAAGTTAAAATTACATGAGTATAACCCCCCTATTTATAGGAGAGAGGAGATAAAAAGACAATACAACAGACGATGTGAGACTAAATTACAACAGACGAACTACAATTTACAGACCGCGGTGAGCAGCGCGGTTAGACTAGCTAACCGCCCAGTAACAGAGCAATGTTCTCGCTTGTCACTCATCCACAGACCGCAGTAAGTCGTCAGGAGCAATAGGAGTGGTTAGCCAACTCTAACCGCTAGACCGCAATAGTGGTTAAACGTCCATCATGCAAACCCTTGCTCCATCAGACACGTGATCTCTCTGGTCTTCTTCAAGCTATCTTGACTGCTGAAACCAGACTGCCAGAGCTAGTTCACCAAGGGAGACCGCTAGAGGAGAGTCAATTTGCAAGAGCTATACTGCCAGAGCAGAACTCCAGAAGCAGACCGCCAATGTAGTTTCCAATGGAGCTGTAGCTCAAATGGTGATGAAAAGTGGTTTGAAGACTCTTTATCAAGGAGGTTGCGGGTTCGAGACCCCTCTTCAACAATGCGTCATTGCTAAAAAATAGACGCGAAAAGGCTTTGGGGTGCTTGGATTGCAGCCCGATAATATGCTCAGTAAGAGGCCACTGTTGTTGAGTGGAGAGGTGATACAATAATATATATAGGTGATAGGCTTGGGGCTCTGCCCCAACGACCAACCACAAAAGTACTCCAACCGAGAGACACTATACATTAATTAATAGGAAAATAGTTATACATCATTTTTCAATTTTTATTAAAAAAATCTTCACCCTCATTAATTAACATCAAATCAATATGAATTTTAATAAAATTGATGAGTTTAGTGATAACGCATCGAAAATACTGTTAAAATGCATAATGAAACCCTACCATAATAGGTGTGAGGGTTTTAGTAAATACTTTTTTGATTTTATGGATTTTCATCGTTATTTTTAATTTAGGGATAAAATGTAATTACTTTAATGGACATTATATTTTTAAATATTTTAAAATAGATTATAATATATATTATTACTTTTTGAATGCACATGAGATTATATTTGGCAATTTTGAATGTTTCGCGGCGGACAAATTCTAGCCCACCTTTAATTGGCTCTGTTGAAGCCAAAATTGACCGAAGCCAAAATTGACTTCTGTGGAGTTCGACCCTTGGGGAAAGGGGTGACCTCACACCTACTATGCTCGGAAGAACGTCACGGACCGAAGACTTAGGAAGCTAAGAACTGACCCTCGGCTCTAGCGTGGAGGTCCCACCTCACACCCGGAAGACCTTTGAGGTCTCCCCCTCCCTAGCCAATGCTTGAGCTAGGTGCCTTAGAGGAAGAAAGCCAAAGAGATTTTTGTGGCTAAGGAATGAATGAATGCTCTCCAAGGCACCCTCAAGGGTCTATTTATAGTTTTTCCAAGTCTTGGGGGTAAGAAGACCAAAATGCCCCTAGGGCAAACATGCCTCAAGCCAATAGAAAACACCCACCCTGAAGGGTAAAAAGGGAAAAATCCCTCCCAGGGGCAAAGTGGTCCAAGGGCGAGAGGAGACCAAACCACACTCCTCCCGCCTCCCTGGACACCAAGAGCCCGGGGGGGACTAGCCGCGCGGGCGAGGGCCTGGCGGCCGGTCTCGCCCGGCGAGCTGGCCTCGCGGGGCGAGAGCCCGCCTGGCCGGCGGTCTCGCCCGGCGCGCTGGCCTCGCGGGGCGAGAGCCCGCCAGGCCAGCGGTCTCGCCCGGCGCACTGGCCTCGCGGGGCGAGAGCTCGCCTGGCCGGCGGCCTCGCCCGGCGCGCTGGCCTCGCGGGGCGAGAGCCCGCCTGGCCGGCGGCCTCGCCCGGCGCGCTGGCCTCGCGGGGCGAGAGCCCGCTTGGCCGGCGGCCTCGCCCGGCGCACTGGCCTCGCGGGGCGAGAGCCCTCCAGGCCGGCGGCCTCGCCCGGCGCGCTGGCCTTGCGGGGTGAGAGCCCTCCAGGCTGGCGGTCTCGCCCCTGCCCAGGGCTAAGGGGCAGGAGGGACGAGACTCCGGTCTCCAGTCGACCCTGCTGCCCCCACCTCGCACTTCACCCCGTCGGGGGGTGCCGACCAACTTGCCGCACCCGACCCTCAAGGAAGTGGGCAAGGGGGGAGGCAAATCTTTCCTCCCCCTACTAGTATATTTCCAAGCTAGAGCCAAAATTGGCCACCAAGAGTCCAAAATATCCAAAAAGCTTAAAAGCTTAAAACTGTCCATGCGCATGCCGAAGGGACCCTACTCCGCGAATACGGGGTTGTACACAATCCCCGCTCTTTTCGAGGTTGGCACAAGCTCGGAAAGAAACATCTAACCCAACGTATTCGCTGAGTATAGCTTGCTCTCGCGGTGTCGAAAGACAGTGAGGCCTTTTCCGAGGGGTCATCCTGCCATGCCAACCGATGAGAGCCTGGGTGGCGAGACCCCATCAGGGTAAAAAACACTCAGCTTCCTGGGGGGTCAACCTGTCATGCCAGCTGATGAGAGCCTGGGTGGCGAGACCCCCTCAGGGTAAAAAGCACTTAGCCTCCTGGGGGGTCAACCTGCCATGCCAGCTGATGAGAGCCTGGGTGGCGAGACCCCCTCAGGGTAAAAAGCACTTAGCCTCCTGGGGGGTCAACCTGCCATGCCAGCTGATGAGAGCCTGGGTGGCGAGACCCCCTCAGGGTAAAAAGCACTTAGCCTCCTGGGGGGTCAACTTGTCATGCCAGCTGATGAGAGCCTGGGTGGCGAGACCCCCTCAGGGTAAAAAGCACTTAGCCTCCTGGGGGGTCAACCTGCCAAGCCAGCTGATGAGAGCCTGAGTGGCGAGACCCCCTTAGGGTAAAAAGTCAACCTCCACGAGAGATCAACCTGCCCTGCCAGCTAGTGAGAGCCTGGCAGCGGAATCATCTCGGAGCAAAAGGACTTAGCTTCCACGAGAGATCAACCTGCCCTGCCAGCTAGTGAGAGCCTGGCAGCGAAATCATCTCGGAGCAAAAGGACTTAGCTTCCACGAGAGATCAACCTGCCCTGCCAGCTAGTGAGAGCCTGGCAGCGGAATCATCTCGGAGCAAAAGGACTTAGCTTCCACGAGAGATCAACCTGTCCTGGCAACTAGTGAGAGCCTGATAGCGGAATCATCTCGGAGCAAAAGGACTTAGCTTCCACGAGAGATCAACCTGCCCTGCCAGCTAGTGAGAGTCTGGCAGCGGAATCATCTCGGAGCAAAAGGACTTAGCTTCCACGAGAGATCAACCTGCCCAGCCAGCTAGTGAGAGCCTGACAACGGAATCATCTCGGAGAAAAAGGACTTAGCTTCCACGAGAGATCAACCTGCCCTGCCAACTAGTGAGAGTCTGGCAGCGGAATCATCTCGGAGCAAAAGGACTTAGCTTCCACGAGAGATCAACCTGCCCTGCCAGCTAGTGAGAGCCTGACAGCGGAATCATCTCAGAGCAAAAGGACTTAGCTTCCACGAGAGATCAACCTGCCCTGCCAGCTAGTGAGAGTTTGGCAGCGGAATCATCTCGGAGCAAAAGGACTTAGCTTCCACGAGAGATCAACCTGCCCTGCCAGCTAGTGAGAGCCTGGAAGCGGAATCATCTCGGAGCAAAAGGACTTAGCTTCCACGAGAGATCAACCTGCCCTGCCAGCTAGTGAGAGCCTGGCAGCAAAATCATCTCGGAGCTAAAGGACTTAGGGAAGGGGCATGTCACCTGAACTCTGCCAAAATTCAACATCCTCAAAAGGGGAAAATAGTTGGGTTACATGACCCTCCCGACCCTACCGGTCGGAGGTTGGACTCATTACAACATAAAGAAAAACAAGATACATGACTCCGCCGAGACGAGGCTTCTTCAGGGGGCCTGGGCATGGTGGTCGCCGTCAGGTTCTCTCCCGCTGGACACCTCAATCCTGCTCAGGCTCTCCATGATCTTCTTCATCTCCTCCGCCTTAGCCAACCAAGAGATGGTGTTGACAGCCGTGACGTAGCACTGCCTCGCCATCCTGGAGTCTCCCTTGATCCTGACCTGGATCCCATCTGAGTTGAACTTGAGGCACTGGTGGAAGGATGAGGGCATGCACCGGAAGGCGCTGATGAGGGGCCTTCCGAAGATGGCGTTGTAGCTGCTTGGAGCGTCAACAATGACAAACCTGCAGTTCCTTGAGGTCCCTCCTAACTTCACCTGGAGTCCGACTCCACCTTCCACCTCCTTCCTCTCCCCTGAGAATCCAAACAGAGGTCCATCTGACGCTATTACCCTCCTTGGCTCCACCTTCATCCCTTCGAACGCCTTCTTGAAAATGACGTTGACCGAGCTTCCATTATCAACCAAGATCCGGGAGACGGTGAAGCCTTCGACGGCTGCCTGGATGACCAAGGCGTCGCAGAAGGGATCCTCATGCTCTGGCATGTCCTTTGACGAGAAGGTGACCCTTTTCCTCCGGGGGAGGGGTCTAGGATGTCGAGGCAACGCTCCGTCGATACATCACATGGAGACTTGCCTTCCGAGCGGCTTCGATCCCCACCCCTCCGTGGATCACGGCTATACCACCTCGGGGCCCTACATCGACCCGGTCCTCACACACATCATCACCTCCACCTCCTTGGGGCAGAGCTTCGATCCGCTCCAGCTGCTGCTGGGCTGGAGCTCTCGCCCCCCTCACCTCCAGGAACTCGGGACAGGTAGCCGTGGCGTGACCTTCCAGCTGGTGGAAGTCGCAGTACGGTAACTCTACTCTGACTCCCCCCTTCCCCCTGCGATTCTTCCTCTCCCTTCGGCCAATCGTCATTGCTTGTGGGGGTGGGGGCAGGAGCTGTCTTGGGGCTTGCCTCTGGAAGTTGAACCTCCCTTGGCCCCCATGAAAGTTCCCCCCATCCTGGATGAGATCTCTTCTTGGACCATGGGCAGGTCCTCCCTGCTGCCTCCAGCCTGGCTCCGGACCCTCTTGTCTCTGGAACCCATGGGCTCTCTGCTCCTCTCTCCGCCTTCCTTCCTGGTGCCTCGAGCCTCCTTGCTCCTTGGACTCCACCTCCGTCAACTTTGTCAACTTCTTCACAAAGGCCGGGTTGGCTGCCTCCATGGCTATCTCCTCTGCCGCCCTTTCCATCAGCTCCTCGAAGGAAAGGGGGGCCTTTCGAGTCAAGCTCATCTTGATGAATCCTTCGCGCAACCCCACCGTGAACGCCATCTGGAGGGCATACCCTGGCACCTCTTGGATGTCAAGGATCTCCTCCTGGAACCTGTCAATGTAGTGGGCCAGCGACTCATCGGCCCTTTGCTTTATCAAGAAGAGGGACTCAGGACCTTTCTTCCTCTTCTTGGAGGTGGAGAAGCGAAGCTGAAAGCTCCGGCTCAAATCTTCAAACCCGAAGATGGACCTTGGAGGGAGTTGATGGAACCAGTCCCTCGCCTTCTCTTTCAAAGTGATCGCAAAGAGGCGACACTTGAAGGCATCCGTCATCGGCCTGATGGAGACGGCATCCTCGAACCACTGCAGGTGCTGGACGGGGTCATCCTTCCCGGTATAGTAAGCCATGTCTGGCTCTCTGAACCCCTCGGGAACGAGAGCTGAGATGATTAACTCACTAAAGGGTGACCCCCTCAGGGGAGCTCTCGCCACCTCCACTCGCGCGACCTGCTCGCCTGGGGGGTTAGCTCTCGCCGGGCTTGGGAACAGCTCCCGGCCTGGGAGGTCTCGCTCGACCCCCTCTACCATCCTCTCCTTCCCAGGTCTCCTATCTGGCACACTTACTTCTCCTCCTGCTGGGGTGATCTCGCCTGGACCCCTAGGGGTCGACTCATCGAGAGGGGGTGGAGCTATCTCTTGGGGGGTTGGAGTCGAGCTGCCACCCCGAGGAGCCAAACTCCGCAGCATCCCCATGATGCCTTGAATGGATGCCATGAACTCCTCCCTTCCCACGAAGGGTCCTGAGTTTGGGAGCTCGCCGAGATCATCACCACCTCCCTGATCTCCGGCCATGACACTCACCCGAGATTTTCTGTGCTGGTCACTCTCCACGCTCACCGCACCAAAACTGTTGAAGCCAAAAATGACTGAAGCCAAAATTGACTTCTGTGGAGTTCGACCCTTGGGGAAAGGGGTGACCTCACACCTACTATGCTCAGAAGAACGTCACGGACCGAAGACTTAGGAAGCTATGGGACAGACCCTCGGCTCTAGCGTGGAGGTCCCACCTCACACCCGGAAGACCTTTGAGGTCTCCCCCTCCCTAGCCAATGCTTGAGCTAGGTGCCTTGGAGGAAGAAAGCCAAAGAGATTTTTGTGGCTAAGGAATGAATGAATGCTCTCCAAGGCACCCTCAAGGGTCTATTTATAGTTTTTCCAAGTCTTGGGGGTAAGAAGACCAAAATGCCCCTAGGGCAAACATGCCTCAAGCCAATAGAAAACACCCACTCTGGAGGGTAAAAAGGGAAAAATCCCTCCCAGGGGCAAAGTGGTCCAAGGGCGAGAGGAGACCAAACCACACTCCTCCCGCCTCCATGGACACCAAGAGCCCGGGGGGGACTAGCCGCGCAGGCGAGGGCCTGGCGGCCGGTCTCGCGCGGCGAGCTGGCCTCGCGGGGCGAGAGCCCGCCTGGCCGGCGGTCTCGCCCGGCGCGCTGGCCTCGCGGGGCGAGAGCCCGCCAGGCCAGCGGTCTCGCCCGGCGCGCTGGCCTCGCGGGGCGAGAGCTCGCGGGGCGAGAGCCCGCCTGGCCGGCGGCCTCGCCCGGCGCGCTGGCCTCGCGGGGCAAGAGCCCGCTTGGCCGGCAGCCTCGCCCGGCGCGCTGGCCTCGCGGGGCGAGAGCCCTCCAGGCCGGCGGCCTCGCCCGGCGCGCTGGCCTTGCGGGGCGAGAGCCCTCCAGGCCGGTGGTCTCGCCCCTGCCCAGGGCTAAGGGGCAGGAGGGACGAGACTCCGGTCTCCAGTCGACTCTGCTGCCCCCACCTCGCACTTCACCCCGTCGGGGGGTGCCGGCCAACTTGCCGCACCCGACCCTCAAGGAAGTGGGCAAGGGGGGAGGCAAATCTTTCCTCCCCCTACTAGTATATTTCCAAGCTAGAGCCAAAATTGGCCACCAAGAGTCCAAAATATCCAAAAAGCTTAAAAGCTTAAAACTGGCCATGCGCATGCCGAAGGGACCCTACTCTGCGAATACGGGGTTGTACAGGCTCATTGTTATGTATATTAATATTTTGCACCTCTTAATAAAGTAAATCAAGTAAGGGGATGGTGGTCACTTGGCAAACATATCTATAGTGTAGATAAAAAAGGGAATTGTTAAAAGCACCGCACTTTTGGCTAATCGCACCGCATTTAGGTATTTTAATCCTTAAAATGTAAAGCTCTCAAAATTTAGCCGCACTCGCTCATTCTCGCACCGCAACATTCCGCAAACCCTAATTCCGCGATTTCCTGTCGGCCGATTCCCACGCGACACCGCCGTCGACGACCACCTTGTTTCCCGACGCCGACGCTTCTCTATCGCCGTCGACGACCACCTTGTTTCCCGACGCCGACGCTCCTCTATCGTCGTTGACGAGTTTCCCGACCGCCCTGTTCTTCACGACGCCGGTACGATTTCTGTCGTCCGCCCTGTTCTTCACGACGCCGGCACGCCCTGTTCCCGCCTCCTGCACGCCGCCGGCCCTATCTCCTGCACTCCGGCAACTGCTTGTGCAAGTCGCTGGTAAGCTCAGCCTCCTGTATCTCTCTCAGTCTCTAGTCTGTGCATTTAGTTTGTGTTAAAAATTAGTTTGTGTATAGTTGGATGGTTTGTGTTAAAAATTAGTGTGTTAAAAATCCCTAAAAAGAACAATTAGTATCATGCAATTTCATAACCTCATCCAGTTCTCCACTTTCTCTACAGTTGTAAATTTATTTTAAGGATTTCATAACCTCATCCAGCACTCCGCAAACCTTTTAAAAGAACAATTGCATTTAGCTATGATGCAATTTCATAACCTCATCCAGTTTTCCCCTTTTGTACAGTTGTAAATTTATTTATTAGTTTAAATCCATCAATTTTATACTTTGTATCCTGCAGTGTACAATTTTATTTTAACCTAATCCATGAATTTATTAGTTGGATGGTTTAATTTGTCAAATTAACCAGACAATGCTTTATCATTGCTTTCTATTTTCATGGTAAGCTCAGATGAGAGGGTACCACTTGTGTTAAAAGTTTAGTGTTTTGCTGTTATTATTCTTCCTTCGTATTGTATAATGTTTGAATGTTTTTTTTTTGTAAAAAAATTAAAGATCTTTGCAGTATATGGAGGATTTCTGACAAGTATAAAGAACACTTCGGTTATCGGTTTAGAGGATTTCTGACAACGGTTAGTAAAACTTACTTTATCTTATTATTATTTTTAACTTTATAAAATTGACTTGTTAACTTTTTGATTGAATTATGTAGGAAGATGAAGTTCACACATTTTTGAAGAAAAGACTTCATGTTTTTTGGTATCAAATATTGTCATTTTGGTAAGAAATTTTTTTTAATCAACTTTTACTTTTTATTATACAACTTGAATGTTGATTTAAAATTTCTTTTTTTGTTCTTTATAGGACATGAAGACCACAACAAATTGGACAACACATTTGATGATTTTTTGTATCAAATATTTTCTCTATTGAGTTTATATTAATGTAGTAATTCAATGAGAACATATTTTATTTCATATGTTAAGTGCGGTGCGTTTATCTCAGTTGCGGTGCGGATAACAATGTGCGGTGCTTTTAACAAAATGTGAAAAACTGCGGTGCTTTTAACAATGCGGTGCGATTAGCCAAAAGTGCGGTGCTTTTAACAATTCCCATAAAAAATTGATTAGTTTAGGGCTGATATCCGCACCGCAGTTTTGGGTAGTCGCACCGCATTTTCTCCTAATTTTTCATGTCTTTATGAAATACGTCTTTTACTTGCATTTTTAGGAAAAGTGTTCAACACGAAACTTTTGTGTTGAACACTTTTCCTAAAAATGCATGCACAAGGCGTATTTCCAAATGACAAAAATCTGAGCGTATTTCCAAAGTACGTCTTGTAAATGCATTTTTAGGAAAAGTGTTCAACACTAAAGTTGTACATCTCGTCGAGATCTACAACTTTTGTTTTGAATACTTTTCCTAAAAATGCATGTACAAGACGTATTTCGAAAAGGCGTAAAAAATTAGGAGAAAGTGCGGTGCGACTAGTCAAAATTATAGTGCGGATATCAACGCCCTTAGTTTATAAGAGAGAAAGTTATCTGTACCATCGCCATGAATCCTTTTATATGCGTTTGGCTTCTTCATTAGGGCATATTCTCTAGCTAGGTTTTCGATGGGTGTCTTTATTCTTCCTTGTCTTAGCTTTGTTGGTTATCTTCCACTCCTTCCGGCTTCTTCATGTCGTCTTGTTGCTTGTCTGCTTCTTGCCTCTCTACGTGCTTCGTCTCTACATCAAAAGAGCTCCGCTGTGCATATGTGGGACTTGGACTAATTATCAAATTATGGGAACATACGTTTTGTGCGAAGTTTAACAAATGCAAGTTCTTGTTCTCAAAAGTAAACTTTTTGAGAGACGTAGCCGATATTTATGTTGACCTTGCAAATATTCAACAAGTTACTACCGTAAAATCGTGGAAGAATAGATTTTCCAAAAATGCATTGCCACTAACAGCGCTTATTTTATAGTCCCTAGAATGTGAATCATGGGTTGAAATACTGACTTACCACAGTATAAATCTTGACAATTCCCTTTGGACAGGGCATTAACTGTTTGGGTGTTATATTAATGAAACACAGGAAGGTCGTCACATACACATTAAAAGACCCGAGTGAAACTACCCCACCTATGATCTAGATCTCGGAGTAGTAATTTTTGCTTTAAAATTTTGGAGACAGTACTTATAAATGCACTTTTGTTGAATGGGGCACCATACACATCTGCATTGCAGTCCACACACTCCAATCCCTCTCCACTCTTCTCCTCTGGGCGCACCAGTGAGCGGAGGGTTGTCAAGGCCCTCCAGGGATTGAACACCCTCATTGCTTTAAGTCCTTGGACCTTATATAGGCTTCCTTGGTTGAATTTTTTTTAACTAGTCTAAAGATGAGTTGTAAAATGTAATATGTAATTCTCCACGTACCCACCTTTCTAGAATCTTATTTGTATATGTCAGAACATGCCGAGGCACTTGAATGCAATTAAGGGACGAACTAAAAATTTTGTATTATCAATCATAGTAATAATAATCAATAGAATCGTTTAAATTTTATTGCATATATCATCAATATTAGGAAACAAAAATATTTCTCCTAATGACATGAGAAGATGATAGTAGTAATCGTTAAACAGAAAAATAAAAGATTTCCAATTAGAATAATTTTTTTATTTTCTTCGAATAGTCTCCATAAGTCTAATGTTAGTGATGATTACTCGATCCGATAATTGAAGCTCAAGAAATAAGCTCAAGATGATTAATTTGTATAATAATGAGTCATCATCAAAACTCCATAAAAACTTTAAATTAAACACTCTATTTTATGAGTTTTTATTAGATGAGTCCAACTTAACTTTCAGATTTAATTATTTTTCGTTGAAGTGAAATCGACTTTTAAAGTTTTATAATTCATATGAGCCAAAGAACCTAAGTTTTTTCGCCCAAAACAGAACGTAGGTTTCTGTCCTTTTTTATGTTGTTAATTAAAATATTACTTTAAATTTATTAAATACTGAGTTAGTCATTGTAGTTTCTGTCATAGAATAAATCCTAGTTGTTGGATTAAGAAAATTTGCTCTGAATTAGCCAATTTGCTTATCTCCCCCTCCCACGTGCCAACCAAAATCCTGATACCCTCTTTCTTCCCTAAACATGTCCAGACGGTTGCCTCTGCCATTGGCCTGTGTCTGGAGCCCACCGGGGGGGGGGGATTGTCGAACCGAGGTGAACCCGTCGGGGGTTGTCTGGGGGAGAGCGGGCATGGCCACCGCTGGCCATGACCCTGCCCGTGAGACCCAATTTGGGCAAGAGCACGCAAGGAGAGGGTGCGCGCAAGAGCAGGCAAGTGCGCACAAGGAGGAGGGAGAAACTTGTAGGAGGAATTCCTAGGAGGAAAAGAAGAAGCCCCCTCCAAAATAAAGGGGGTCTGGGTCCTATTTATAGATTTTAGTACGGGTGACCCGGTAATTTTACCCGGTAACTACCAGAGTGATGAATAGGTATGCCCGGATCGGGGCACACTGATCGCCAACTTTACAGAAATGACGATCTTGCCCTTTTGGACGGTTCGAGCCCAACGGGACCCCCGACCACCCAGTCGGCGGTCGTGCGAGGGGAGGGGCGGCCGAGCGAGGAGAAGGAAGCCCAATTTGGGCAGCCTCTCTCCCTTGCGAAGCACCGACAAGGGGGCGGGCGGCCAAGCCCCCCCCCCCCCATGGATGGGAAGAAGGCCGCCCAGGTCGGGCAGTTGGAGGACCACCCGATCTAAGCGGCCTCGCACCCTTTGCGGGATGACGACGAGGGGGCGGATGGCCAAGGGGCCGCCCAGATGGGGCGGACCGCTCAATCTGGGCGGCCTTGCCCTTTTTGTAGAGTAGCAGCAAGGGGGCGAGCGGCCAAGGTGTTGCCCCTTGGATGGGGAGAAGGCTGCCCAGATTGGGTGGCAGGAAGGACGCCCGATCTGGGCGGCCTCGCCCCATTGTGGGGCAACGACGGCGGGCTCAACTTGAATGTTCCGGTTTGATCCAGACTGATCCAGAGTGAGCCGGCCCTGGGACGTTCTCCTTGAATATTGTTGATCTCTACTTTGATTATTTATGTGCTCAACTACTCTCAAATTCAGACAGTTCATTTTTACCGGTCTGCGAGTGCGTCGAGTAACTCGCAACAAAGGGAGGTTGTGGACACCAACCACCCGTCTGTGGATGGAGAGGGGTCGGATGCTTGGGATGCAGCTCAGACAATGTAAGGGGAGGCAACAATGATCCAGTGTGATCCAGACAATTTGTTGGTGGCTACAACCTCCTTTTGATAAGAGAAACTTGAAAGTAGTGGATAACACGGGGACTTTCCAGGAGGTCACCCATCCCAGTACTACTACAGCCCGAGCACACTTAACTTTCGAGATTATTTCATTAAAGGGAGGTTGTGACCACCAATAACCCACATATAGATAGAGAGGGGTTGAGTGTTTGGGATGCAGCCTGGATGGTTCTAGGTGAGGCTATAGTGATCCAGTATGACATTCCGACCTCTTTGATTTTGGAAGTCATGTCACTAGAGGGGGAATGAAGTATCTGATTGCATTCATAGATGATTATTTCAGATATTGTCATGTGTATCTATTGAAATTGAAAGATAAAGCATTTGAGACGTTTAAGATCTTCAAATCTCGGGTCGAAAACCAGTTAAACTTAAAGATCAAGAGGTTTATAAGTGATTGATGAGGAAAATACATTGTAACTGAGTTCAATGCATTTATATCTCTGAGGGTATACTCCTTGAAACCACAGCTCTTTACTGACCCTAGTATAATGGTGTTATCGAGTGAAAGAATATAACTTTAATAAAAATGTTGAATTCTATACTACTCACAACAGACATGACTAATTCCTTTTGGAGAAAAACAGTTCTAACAGACATGACTATTCTGAATAGATTGCCTCATTTAAAGCTCACTTTTACCTTTTATGAACTGTGGCATAGCCATCCTTACTGATTTGATACTCTAAAGATATGAGATTGTATTGTTTATGCTAGAATTATGATAACATAAGTTCTATGCATAGCTCAACAAACACGAGTTCTTGTTGTCAGAAGTAAACTTTCTAGGGCACACGCAAGTGGAGCTTATATTTATGTTGACCTTGCAAAGATTCAAGCAACACAACAATGACCCAAATGAAAGATGGTTGTTGATGTTTGTTGTTTAATTGGATTAACGAGTTACCACTGATTCGTGGAAGAATAGATTTTCCAAAAATGCATTGCCACTAACAACGTTGATCAAGAAGGACATTTATGGACGCCAGAATGTGAATTCGCCTTCAACGAGTTGAAACACTGACTCACCGTAACACCAATCTTGACCATGCCCATTGGGCAAGGTGGGTTTTAAATTTACACTGACGCCTCATTAATCGATTTGGGTGTCATAATAACGAATCACGGGAAGGTCGCAGGCTCGCAACATACACATCACGATAACTGAAGACCCACGAAAGAGACTACTCCGCCTATGATCTCGATCTCGGAGCGGTAATTTTTGCTTTAAAAATTTGGAGACAGTATTTACAGGGCATAAAGTGCAAAAAAAATTTGGACCACAAGTGTAACACCTCCCCTGTAATGACCGTATAATATGGATCCGGTCGGGGCCCCACAATATACAGACGCCGCAGCTTTGGCATTAAAAGATGATATTGACTACCCAATCTCAAAACTCAGAATAAAATACAGCGGAAATATCAAACAACTAGAAGTTATCCACTAACAAAAACAGAAGTATCACCACGGCCTTATGACATTACATCAAATGAGTCCAAAACGGAAAGACCACAAGGTCAAACATCAATGTGCAACAACACTCCAAGGCTACCTCGGCATGCAAGCCGGAATATACCCAAAACATGAAGCACACAATCAAAAGGAAACAAGCTAGAAAGCACAACAAACACTTCATGAGGCTTAGGGCTTTTCAGCCGGCGCACTTGTTCCCGCTTGCGATCCTTTCCCTATAAAAATTTGTGGTAACGTGGGTCAGCAAAGGCTGACCTCGAATGTGTAACCAACACATCTCCTCCCGACCGCCCCTAACGGACCTCGGGGTACCCCTCCAACATGCAAGTCAGCACTTCGTATACTATATACATAAACATGTAAAGCTTTAAAACAGGTTTGAATGTCTCATACAACAATCACGTTTTTTATGCTGAGCACAAAATAAAGGGGCCTACTATGCAGCATGTATGCAAACCCGGGCTTCACCCAAGGCACCTTATCGCGTATGCAACTAGCACATCATTATCATAACTGGGTACTTCCATTTCCCCATTGGCATAAAGCCGCAAACAAAAGGGGACTACAATGCCCCTAACGGCCCAAAAGCCGCTACACAGAAATCTTGCCAAGGCCCCACCCGTACATGGGTCTTAAACCCGGGCTTGCCTGCAAACTCTGACTTCTCGCATCAGAATTCCGTCTCACACACAACCAATTCTAAGAATCCTTGATGGATCCCACCCGCTCATGGCCTCATTGCCCGGGCTTGCCCTACGCTTGGCGTTCTTGTCAGTCTCATAGAAGGGGACTAGTCTCACCGGGACATTCTCCCCACATGACTTGCACGTCACGGGATAGCCAGCCGATCATGGAGACAAAACCACTCCTTAGCACATCACAAAACACAGCCTTTCCCTTTCCCCACCCTAATCCACCATTTGTACTGCAACGTTCCCGCGCACCAAGGAAACCATCTACCGTCAAATGCGGAGCTAACCTTGTCCGGTTCCGGCTACAGGTACTCACTCAAGAAAAGGGGGAAAACGCATATATCACAACGACATCTTGCCGCAACGGATTTCTACCGAATCCTTAAGGCTCGCTATGCAACATCACCGAGTCGGACTAACGATCGCGACTACGGCTTCACCCACAATGCCTAATCCACTAACGAAGCGGATCTCTAATGCAAAATCATGCCGGGGACGGACACAATCGACCCGGAGGTTCCTCTTGAACTATGGAAACTCAAACCCCTCTCATTTGAGAGATTTGAGCCCAAAAACTGAAAAGAAGAGATGCTAAGCGTGCATCCTAAAAACCAAGAGGAGAAGTGTCGTTACCTTACGATCTCTCATCCTAGCCATGGAGAAACTTAGTCGGATGAACACCACCGCAACGATCTTGCCTTCGCGGATCTGGACTCCGCTCAAGAAACGGGGCTCTGAAGCTTCTCTGGCGGCCGGAGTTGACCTCCTCCTTCTTCCTTGCTCTCCCCTCTCTCTAAACCTTGGAAAGAGAAATCTCCAAGTGCAAATGAGGGTTTGAAAACCCTATTCCCAGCAAAATACTAGCAGGGGAGAGCTTGAGCCGTCAGATCCTAATTGAAGGAAACGAATGACAACGATTTGCCCTGAAAAAGAATTTCTTGGGCCGAACACGGCTTGTGACACGCCCGTGTCCAGGGTCGTGCTCCCTCACTCGCCGTCAAATCAGAAATTTTAGAACAAGACACGGCCTGTGACACGGCTTGGGACACGCCAGTGTCTCAAGTGACACGCCCGTGTCATGGGCCGTGTGCCTCA
The DNA here is from genome assembly GCA_039513925.1 of Platanthera zijinensis. Taxonomy (NCBI): domain Eukaryota; kingdom Viridiplantae; phylum Streptophyta; class Magnoliopsida; order Asparagales; family Orchidaceae; genus Platanthera; species Platanthera zijinensis. Next base: position 2,164,410 of record CM077093.1, read on the forward strand.
ATCGACATTGCAACCGTCGAATCCCGAACAGGACACGACCATGTGACACGCCCGTGTCAGATACCGTGTGCTACACATGCCCTGGGACAAGCCCGTGTCCAAGGCCGTGTAACAACCTCAGCACCACTCGCCAAACTGCCCGAGCAGGACACGGCCTATGACACGCCCGTGTCTCAGGCCCTGTGCCATGTCTCAACGCTCGTTGACTGAAATTTGTTGACCTCTCGGAAAATCGTCGACCTCAAGCACGACACGCCCTGTGACACGCCCGTGTCACAGGCCGTGTCAGCCTATTCAGAACCCAACTTGGCCTGAAAACGCCATCCGTTCCTCTTTTGAGTTTCAGGGCGTTACAACAAGAGTCTGACGTAAGTTCTCATGCACTCAAAAGAAACTTAAGCTCAGACAACGAAGTTGGTTAGAATTTTTATGCAACGATTTCACCCTCATGGAAAAACAAATAGTATAGCTGATGTATTGAGCAGACATTTACCCTCTATTAATCGTGTCCAATCTCGGACTGCTTGAACTTTCGCTGGATCCACTGCCAATCCAGCTCCACTGATAACATGACCCAAAAAGGCCACCTCCTTCAACCAAAACTGGCACTTGCTGAATTTTGCGTACAACTAATGCTCCTGCAATCTCTGTAGTGTCAGTGCCAAATTCCTCGAGTGCTCCTCTTCCGTCCGAGAGTAAATGAGAATGTCATCGATAAAAACGATGACAAACACATCCAAGTAAGACTCGAAAACCTGGTTCATGAGAGTCATGAACGTTGATGGCGCATTCGTGAGCCCAAAGGGCATCACGGTAAACTCGTATAGACCATATCTGCTACTAAAAGCAGTCTTCGGGATGTCCTCTTCTTGGATCCGTAACTGGTAGTAACCCGATCTCAAATCCAGCTTCGAGAAGAAGTGAGCTCCCTTCAGCTGGTCGAACAGCTCGTCTATCCTTGGCAACGGATAAGTATTTCGGACCGTCAGTCGATTCAAGGCCCGGTAATCTATGCACAGTCTAAGTGTCCCATCCTTCTTCTTGACGAACAATACAGGGGCTCCCCAAGGCGAGGAACTTGGTCGGACATAACCGGCTTCCACCAGCTCCTGTAATTGGCTCCGGAATTCCACCAGCTCCTTTGGGGCCATCCGGTAGGGGGCTCTAGATGCTGGCTTAGCCCCTGGCACCAGCAAAATCTGAAAGTCCTGCTCTCTGTGCGGGGGTAGCCCCGGTAACTTCTCGGGAAAAACATCCTCGAAATCTCGCACAACAGGAATCTCCGCTACAAGAACATTGGCCTCCGCCATCTCGAATAAAACCTGGTAAATCTCGTCGCCCTGTATATGGGCCTTGACGGCATGAATAGATGACAAAAATGAAAAGGAGGCATGTCTTATACCTTCTATTACGACGGAAGAATCTCCATGCCTCAGAATAATCTTCTTGGCCACGCAGTCAATTAGGGCATGGTTCCAATATAACCATGACATGCCCAAAATCAAATCATATGAAGGCATCCTCAGGATTATGGCTGGTGCCTCGAATGCTTTCCCGCCAATTTGTGCCTCCATGTTGCAATGCGCAGTGGTGTGTAACTCGGACCCGTCAGCTAGTCGTACCCTCAATGCCAAGCCGATGAATCTCTCCACGCCTGCCAAGCCAGCAATGAAGGCATCTGATACAAATGAGCGTGACGCACCCGTATCGAACAAAGTATATGCGGGCTTGCCGCTGATGAGGGCAATGCCTGGGGTAATAAAATTTTTGAAGTCTAGTTAAAGTTTTCTTTCCCAGTTTGTAATTTCTTAGTTTAGAGTCTAACTATTAAACAAAGGAAATATACAAACTTTTGACGTACCTGCGATTACCTCCTCAGGATGTCGAGGCTGGGCCAGATCTAATGCATATACCTGTTCCCTCTCCTGTCGGCGATCTCCGCCCTGATATCCACGACCTTGGCCGCGTCCTCGGCCTCCATAGTGCTGAGCCGGTGGGGCAATCTGCGGTGCTGGAGGGGGTGCTCCCCTCATAGGACAGTTCCTCTTGATATGCCCCAACTGGTGACAGTAGAAGCATTCCGGCGGAGTGTAAGCCCCACCTCCCGGTCTCTGCACGTCTCGCATCTGAGGTCTCGGCAGTTCCCGCACCTGAAGAGGCTGAGGGGCCAGTGTCACCTGCTCCCTCGGCTCCTGCCTCACCTCCTGTCGAGGCTGAACCTCTGTCCTCCTGCCATCTGTTGCATGGCCTCGACGCTGATCGCTCCGGGCTCCCCGGCTCTGATCCTCCGTTGGCCGCTTCTGGCCTCTGGTGGAGTGTCAATCTGCCTCTAACCTCTTTGTCATCTCCAGAATACGGGAGATAGGCCCGTCCGACTCAAATAGAAGGGCATCCCTCATGTCTTCCAGCAGACCTTTGTAGAACCTCTTCGTGTACGCAGCCTCATCTAGCTGGTAAGAGTCTGCAAAATGAGCCAGATGGTTGAACTCTCGATGGTATTCCACCACCGTCCTGGTACCTTGCTTCAACTGCAAGAAGAGGTCCTCCAACTCGTCTCGGGCCGACTGTGGAACAAAATGCTCCAACAACATAGGCCTGAACTCATCCCATGAAACCTCAGCAGCCAGTCTCTCAGCAAAAGTAGTATCCAGAACTGTCTTCCACCACCGCTTGGCGTGAGACTCCAAGCAGGACACAACCAAAGGTACTCTCTCCTCCCACGGGCTCCGTATCCCTGTCAGCATTTCCTCCATGATGTCCAGCCACTCTTTTGTCCGCACTACTGACTCCGTCCCCAAGAAGGACGGAGGATAAAGTCCTCGGAAGATGCTGAGCCAGTTGGATCCTGATATCTGCTGTGGAGTCGGGGCCTGTTGGGCCCTGAAAGCATCCAAGATGGCAGTCAAAGTCTGCCCCATGTCGGTTTGTAGGAACTGAGAGGGAACTGGTGGAATCGATGTAGTATCCGGGGTCTGCTGGGCCCCACCCTGTAATGTAGACAGTGTTGGAGGCTGCACAACAAAACTTCATCATCAGAAAACGTTAACTCAATCTAAAATGGACATATATTATGTGATCCCCATATGGGCCCACCACTGTTTTCGCTGCTTAGTTTGTCCGCAAATTAAACTCGAACGGGGGTGACTAGGGTTTTAGTGGACTGCTATTTGATCGATCGGGGTTTTCCTCTGATACCACTTGTAAGACCCCTTTTTTCGATTCCAATTCCCGGGGTCTTATGCCCAGAACCGCCGCTTTGCGGTGACACCTTCGCACCCGGGAAGGTCGTCACTACAACGCGCCGATTCTGCCGGCCTTTTCGATCACAATCAAGTAGCAAGTAGAACAGTAAAGAGAAATGCAGTCCACAATATAATATCACATATAAATAAAAACTCCACGAGGGGAGCGTCCACAGTATAACATCAGAGTAAAATCAGAGTACTGAAAGGAAAAGGACTTAAGCCCGGTACAACAACACCTCACTACATGGTCACTCAAACGGAAGCTGAAAAACAAACTGCTACTAAGGAACGGAACTCACGGTCCCGGCTGTCTGAGCTCCTGAGCTAGACTGCACTGTCTCCAAGCGCACCGGCCTCCTGGGCTGCTCCTCCGGGCTGGGCTCCACGATTCCCTAAAATGATGTGGTCCGAAAACCGTTAGTCTATAAGACTAAGCCCTATCATCCCCCACCCCTTCCCCCATGCCCTAAGGCACCGAGCGGAGAGGAAGAAAGGGAAGGACATGAAGGTGGAGAGTAGTCAAAAGCAGATGACGGTGAACCTAACTAGCAAGTTATAACAGGTGAACAATATAAGTGTTATAATAGGTATAACAGAAAGGTAAGTAAGTAAGAAATTAAACCTTCGCTTATGTGAGTACACATAAGCCAAGGGATCTTTTGCAAGGCTCCCATCGTATAACGCGTCCCATACCGCTTATACGTTGAGGTGTCGGTTATCAAGCAGTAGATATACATATATCAAATTGACCTTAATTTATAAACTTGCTCACACAAGCTTATAGACCAAGGGGTCGTTTTGCAAGTCCTAAAGTATAAGCGTCTCATTCCACTTATATTTTAGGTGTCAAGGTTGTTATGAATGATTATGACATGCAACTATATGGTGGGTTATGATGTTCAAGCAGAGCAACTCACACACCCAACTTTGTGTACACAAACCTTTAGTTCCCCCTTTCTGGAGATAACTCTCAGGTTACTCCCGTAGTGGCAAACAGAAGCGGTGGGTTGGGCCTCGCCCACCTTAAAACCAGTAAAAGCACCACTGGTCTGACCTATCGTACGCCCTCAATGCCTGGTGCACGAGGCGGACTCCTGCGTACTCTTGTCGACTGGTCCGCTGGACTTAACCTTGGCTAAGTGCTAGTCACCTTGCCGAGTCAACGATATCGGTGTCGGTGCAATCGAACTCCCCGATATCGAGAACCCATCACCTTAATCTTTCCTATTTTTATGCACATGCAGCAGTTTAATATATAACAATTTAAAGTATCAAACTCCCGGACTAAACCGTCCGTATTAACCACAACCGAGACTAAGCTCCCCGGACTAAACCGTCCGGCTCATCTCCAGACCTCATCCCTTGAACACCGCGGGATGGCGCCCCCTTGAACACCTCGGGACGACTTAACCATTTCCAAACCTAACTAATGAGTGTGTGCAATGTGAATCCCTATCCGGCTAATTACTCTTTTGTTTGTTTTAAGATTTACGTTAGCCCAGGACTGCCTCCGGATTATACCCTGTGAGGGGCTCTCAAAAGTCACTAGGAACTACGATGGTAAGACAGACCAAAGTTCCCTTTCGCAAGGCACTTCATAATATTGGTTAATTTTCTCTTACCCGCTCCCTTCTCATATTACATTAAACTAAAACTAGGGTAGCTTGACATTTCACTCTCTCAGGAACGAAGATCTTTCGTCGAATCCGAGCTCCTTCTACCACAACCACTCACTTCTCGTCACTCCTTAGAACCTTCCATGACAACCTATCTAAATCCATCCCAATCAGCACATTAAGAAACTCCAACATTGCCCTAAGTCGTCTCCAAATGCGATCTTTTACGAAAATGCTACATGCAGACCAGCCTACACTATATGATGACCTTGATAGGATGTCCTTTGTGTCTTCATCCGAATGACCTAAGTTATTTACTGGGGTCCTATCATGTCATAAATGAATCAATTTCAAGTTATAACCATTTTTTCAATTAATCTAATAATTAATTAATTTTCCCACAAATCCAAGGTCTACCAATTTGAACATGAAGTAGACTTTTTAGCTATGTAAAAATCATAATAAATTTAGAATAAATTCTGTTATATCTAAAAAGGATATATCTAAGGTTTGACATTTTTCTCTAAGGTCTAAGAGGCCTAATCATGTTCTATCAATAATTCATTTCTTTCATGACTAATGAATAAACTACATCAAATCTTCATTCAAATAATTTGAATTAATTACAGGGTACTAATAACACCATGAAAACAGCACTAGATAATTTTCATAATTTTCCTACTGGAAATTAATTTATAATAAATCATTTACTAAATTCTTAATCTAACATGCTTGTGAATCAAGTACCATAATCATAACTCCAAAAATCTTGAATAACTTGCAACTAGTAAATATTGGTTTAAGGACCCTATTTATCAAATTTCATAATTTTCCAGAAAGTATTTAAGTCATAATATATTTTAAAACCATAAAGCTTTTTTATAATACTTGTGAAAGAACTACTAGATTTCTTCAACATAAAATTTAACTAAAAATTCAGGAGCATTCCTAATGGCCAACAACATCTAATTCCAGAGTTTCATGGGGTCTTATTTGACTTAAAAATCTTTAATAAATAAAATATCAAATAGGGCTATACCCACATTCATAAGTGAAGTACTAGAAATAATTATCCAAAAATTCTAGTAAAATCATCAAAGGGTCCTAACTACCCCAGAAACACTCTACCCAAGTTTCATAGCATTTAAATGGATTTAAATTACTGTTTTGACCTAAAAGCCCTTCTACCCTAAAAATAGGGTTTAGATTTTGAGGTACCTACCTACCTCTAAATTCTCTAATATTTCAACCAGAGGGTTAAATACCCATTAACAACCTCTCCATCAAATCTCAAGGCCATACAAAGGCATTTGCCCCTATGTCCTTCACAAGCCCCCAAAATCCTCATTTAGGGTTTGAAACTGGGCCCTAGGGTAAACTCACCCTAATCCATCCCATTTTCCCCAAGGGGGTTCTTAGGATCATTTTAAACCAGTGGTCAAAATCTCAACCTCTATTGAGGTGAGTGACCACTCAATTTCCAAAAGTTCCCTTTTCCCTAATTACCCTTCCCTAGGTCAAAACTAGGGTTTAGTGAATTCCTATTCAAAACTCAACCAAATGAGTTCAAATTTGAACCAGACCTAGATACCTATACCAGGGACACCTCACCAAAATTTGGGAGCGTATGGATATGATCCTTTAAATATCTTACCCTAGCTTTTCTAGGGTTAGGGCAAAACCCTAAGCTACACTATCCCAAATGGTCTCCAAATTTTTACAGGAGCTAGATCTAGGTAATAATAAGCCTCTGTCCAAAAATCAGGGAATTTGGACCAAGGGTTAGGTGTGGGGAATTATTTTAAAATCTGCCCTACATATAGGACCTATCTTAGAAAAATGGCCCTATAAGTCAGTATACTTGTCCTAAAATTTTCCATTACATATCAAACTGTAGATAATAAAAATTCCTACAACATTTATGTTGATCATTTTTGATGAACATGCCCCTAAAGGACCTAAATAATTTTTAGAAGGAATCTGCCCTAGTTATAGGACATACCCTCACTAAAAAGGCTATACAGGGCAGTCCCCTCATCCACTTTTTCACCACTACATATCAAATTGTAGGTCTTCAAAAGACCTACAACTTTCATGTTGTAACCTTTTTCAGGTGGTGCCCATAAGGGGCCTAAATTTTATTTACAGTGAAACTGTTTTATTAAAATACAGAAATTGAATATAAAAAAAATCATTAATTCATATTTTAGGGTTGCACGGATCTTAAAGCAGATCTGACGGGAGCTGTACTTCGTCTTCTCCAAATGGCCTGAACCAGAACCCGTGGAAATGATTTTCACGGGCCTCTTCCCGACCACTAGGGGCGGCGCCACCACCGGGAAACAACTCCTACACGTTCCCGGTGGTGGGGGCTAGCCTTGCCGGCGGCTAGAGCGGCCGGAGGTGGCGGCGCCGCCCTACCCGAGCCCACCAAAAAGCCATGAAAAGGGCAAAAAGTTCCTGATTTTGGTTCCCTCCGACCGGCTACTCGAGCCCAACCTCTACCCTAATGATTCTAGGATCTAAGCATAAGAGAAAGAAAGGGGGAGGACCTGAGTTCGGGTACGAATGCGGGTTGAACGGCGGGATGCCATGGTGGCAGCGGTGGCGGCGTTTCTCTCCTTGGTGGCTCCGGCAAGCCTCTCTCCTCCTTCTCTGGTTTCGAAAATGGTCTCCCCTCTCTCCTAAGTGAGTATATAAGGGGGAGAGGGGAAGAGGGGGCGGTTTCATCCAAGAGGCAAAACACCCCTTCATGGTGGGGGGTCGGTTAGAGGTGAGGAGGGGTGGAGCCACCTCTTGGTGGCCGGGAAAGGGTTGGGGGGAAGAGGTGTCAGCCATTAGGTGGCTGTGGGCCCCTCCTTGGCCGAACTCATGCCTCCTCCCTCTTCAAAACACTCCTTCACCTCTCCACCACCTTTTCTCTCTCCTCTATATAACCAAATACTCATTTTTTTCTCTCTCCTAGTCACCCTTATGATTTCTCTTCCCCTAGAAGCCTAAAGGCAGCCCATAAAATGAATACTAAATCCTTAAATGCCATATGAGAGGGGGGCTCACCATTCTACCATGAAAATACCCTTTATTCTCACTTTCTCTCTCCTATATTTACATGTTGGCTAGTCTAGGGTTTAGGGTTGACTTGGTCAATTTGACCTTCGGAGTCAACATCAATGGACCCCTAGGGACCCATTGACCTCCCCTAAGGCCTAGGTATGGTTAGGTAGGGTAGACTTGGCATAAAGAGGGTGAGTTGACCCAAGGCAGGGTTAATTTGGCCTAACTAGGGCTTAAGTTGACTTGGGTCAACTTAGCCACTAGGTTTGCACCCAATGGGTCCTTGGTGACTCATTGATCTCATATTAGGTCTAGAAATGCCTTGGAGTCAGATTGAACCCACTAGGCCACCAAAAATCAGGGTTTTAAGATTTTACTATTTGCAGCCCAAGTGAGTCTCAACTAACTAGTTGGGTCACTTGACCTCCTAGGTTCAACCTAGGACTTGTTATGACCTAAGCATGTTCAAGTCACTCCTAAGGGGGGTCTAATTTTACAAACCGTTGCAAGATAAGGCTACGGCTTCGTTGGTCGCGGTGGTGGCAGACGTGAACACGGTGGTCGTCATGAACCGTCATTCGTGAACGGCCGACTTTACCTAAAAAAATTCATGCATTTTATGTTCAAAACTAGTTTATTTCTCTGTTTGTAAGGGGCAGCGTCTGGGAATGGTGGGAATAGGCGGAAAAATAAACGGACGGTAGAAAGCAGTGGCTGCAACCGCAACAGAGCACTGATGCCCGTTCAAATAGAGGAGAAAAATTAGGTCCGCTGATCGGACCTAAGCAAGGTCTCCACCAATAAAATACAGCATAAGTCAAAAATTTGTGGAGTATGTGGTGTTCAGTAAATTGTGCACCGTAGACTCTACTAATTCTTTTTCCCGAACATAGCTATTATAAATTTATAATGGAGAAGGCTCCACAATAATGTAGATTTGTAAAACATATACATACAGCTTATCCTATTTGCACACGTGGCATCACATTGATAGCTAATATAACATCTCCCTTTGTAACATGTTTATACTATAGTGTTAAGTACCGTGACCTCCTTGGGAGTTTGCATGATTACAGCTTATTCTAAAACGACATGTGGTCAGGGCGCACCTGAGGCGCTGGACGCCGATAGGAGGAGCGCCGCCGCCTCATACGCCGTCTCCGCCGCTTCCGACCACTATTGTCGTCGGGCAACTTGTCTGGGCCGCCCGGACCGTCCAGGGGGCATGTTCGTCATTTTCGGAAAGTGGCGATTCAAATGAACAGAATGAAGCAACGCCATTCGTTAACCCAAAATCCAGTCACAATTACCAGCACAATCCTTCAAGAAGACTATCATCATTTGAAGGGAAGCAAATAGAGAGAGAGGATAGAGAGAACACTGAGATTTTCCGATGAGGGCGTGAGACTTAGATAGTTCATTCGCTCCGAATTCTCTATGATCGCTCTCAAATCTGCTCGCTCTTAACGCTTGCGAGAAGGCTACAACAAACATGGGAGAAAGTATAGAAGAACGCACTCTTGGACGCTCCAGCTCCGCGGACTTACCATTTTCTCTCCCCTCTTCGCCTTTGAGACATGCAAACGGAGAGGTGACCTGCCATCCTTCAAGGATCTCAATTTTTGTAACAAAATAACTAGTGGATTTCGGCCCAGCACAGATCCGACCATGTGATTTTTCACTCTTCCCGAGTTTTTCACGCTAAAACATCTTTCTTGTCATTGCTGTTGTATCTCTTTTGACTGTTTGCGCACGACTCACAGTCAAGCTAAAGCGGTTAGATTCACTGGACCGGGGAAAAACCGAGCGACCCTCACCAAATACCATTTTTTGTTTCGACCTGAAAGAGAGCCGCTACCAGCATCTTGTGCGGATACCTCCGTAGACGTGAATTTTGTTCCACTTTATTTTTGTTGTTCTCATAATAACTTATTCTTCATGAAATTTGATTTTATCGCAGGTATAAATTTATTTTTCTTGATTTATTATGTTTTGTATATATAAATTTTGTGGGGATTCCATAAATTTCGGTTACCCATTTGATTCCTATAAAACCCAACATAACCTTCCTAATGGGGCGGGTTATACGTTAATATAAATAATTAAATATCATCCATCATCAATTTTGATATGCTTAAATTGTCTCAAAATAAATTTCTTTATAGATTCAATTTTTACCATGCAAGTTTCTTTTGCTTTTTTTTGGCTCACAATCAACTTCAATTATAATAAGAGCATTGTTACTAGCACAATCACTTTGGCGGTGTGCATATCGAACACTAGAGGTGTTCAAAAAGATCGGGTTTGGGGGGGCCGGAGCCCGGCCGAAAAAAGCCTGGAGAGACCCGGCTTAAGAAAAGCCTGGCTCTGCCCTAGGCTGGGCATGGGGGCCTTACAGGGCCCCATATTAGCGCGTAGCCCGGCCCGATGCCCAGCCCGGGTCGGGCCCGAATAAGCACGGGAGCCGGGCCTGACACACAGATCATTCCCGCCAATAAATCCCGACGGGATTTTTAACCGGGCCGGCTCGGGCCTGGCCGCCCTTACGCCGGTCAGCCAAGGCTCAGTCGGCCTCGCAGAGGCCGGCCGAGGTCGCTCGGGCACCGGGCGTCCGGTCTTGTGAAGGTCGGCCGCAGGGCGACCGACCTTGCGAAGGCCGGCCAAGGCCTCTCGGGCATCGGGCGGCCAAGGCACGACTAGCCTCGCGAAGGCCGGATAAGGCAGGTTGTATGCCAGGTGGCCGACCCTGCGAAGGCCGGCCGAGGCCTCCCGGCCGTCAGGCAGCCAAGGCACGACCGGCCTTGCGGAGGCGGGCCAAGGCCTCCTGGGCGGCGGCCGGCCGGCTTCGTGGAGGCTGGCCGAGGCCGGCCTGGCGGCCAAGGCAAGACCGGCCTCGCGGAGGCCGGCCGGGGCCACCCGGGCGACAGACAGTCGCAGGGCGGCCCGCCCTGCGGTGGACGACGAAGGGCGCCCGTGCGCTGGGCAGCCAAGACACGGTTGACCTTGTGAAGGCCGGCTGAGGCCGCGGCCGCCCGGGCGCCAGGCGCTCAAGGGGACGGCAAGCCCCGCGGGGGCCGACCAAAGCCACCCGGGCGTCGGGCAGCCAAGGGGAGCGGCCTGTGCACGGGATCCCATGTGGCCATTGGGATTCCAGGCGCTGTGATTTCTGATTTTAGAGACTACAAATATTTCAACCTCAACCCACAGCTCGCAGTTCATTTTTAAAGAGCATATTATCCTAGCATGATCTTGAAAGATATTTTAACAGCTAAGCAACGTTTGTTTATCTGCTAAATCTGTATTATATATGCAAAAATTTATCGAGAGTCATTGTGATTGTACGGTGTAACAGTCAGACCCTCCAAAATATTATCACCCGTTGGATTGTTAGAGAGAGGATAAACTGCCAATAGTTTTTTTTCCTGAATTCCTCACGTCCTCCTCGCGATAATTTATACAGGGATAGTCCGGGGACCGCTGCTTGATAGTTTTTTTTTAATCCAAAAAAAACAGTTGATATAATCTGAAATAATAATTTAAAATAATTAAATTCATGTATAATTTAAAAATAATAATTCAAAATAAATATTTAAAATTGTCTTCATGTATTAAAAAAATTTAATTCAGTACGAATAATTAAAAAAAGAAATTGTTGCGGACTAACTCGATGCTCCGATCGGGCCGGATATTCTTGGACCGCCTTAGCTCGCGGAGCGATCGAGCGCGCACACAGTCAGTTGAAAAATGGGGGATGGACACGGGAAGTTTTAACGTGGAAAACCCTTCAACCGGGTGAAAAACCACGTGACCGGGTCGGTGCCGATCAAAATCCACTAGCTTGTTGGAGTTTACAATTTGATGGGGGAAATCGGAGTGACAGGCCGCTCCCGTTACAATCTTGAGGAGAGAGAGTGTATGCACTCGTTGGTGGGCAACAGACTGCCACGCCAACGGGACTTGGACGGTGGAATGCGCGAGATACTTCAGTCGCGTGCGCTCGGAGGCGACGCGTGTCCAAGGGTTGTCACTGCTTCCTTTGTGCGTCCTTCTCAGTACTTGGAGTGTTCCCCTTGTAACCGAGCTCTGGTGGGGTGCCAATAGCCGATGACAGGTTCTGGTAGCTGTTGGCGGGTGCTAGTATCCGTTGGTGGCCGCTGGAGGTCGCGGGTGGCTGTCGGTGGTTGGCGGCGAGAGGCGGCCGCCGGTGGTTGACGACGAGGGGTGGTCGCCGGCAGAGAAAACGGGAGAGCTCCCACCTGAGGAAGAAGAAGAAGGGGGAAGCGTCAGAGGAGAAAGTTAGGAAATGAGGAGCCCCTGGGGTCCTTTTATAGGCTCCAGGGGGAAGTTATGGCGGGCCCCACCACTAACATAGTGGGTTAGTGGGTGGTTTTGCCCCGATCGGACGGCCGGCGGGGCCTCCCCCTCGATCGGACGGTGGGGAGGTCATCCCGAGGTGGGACCGCTCGGACGACGCCGACGGCGAGGAAGCGGCCGGACACGGCGGTGGCCGGCCACGGCCGAGGCCGGTCATGGCCGCGGCCGGCCATGGCCGCGGCCGGCCATGGCCGCGGCCGGCCATGGCCGCGGCCGGCCATGGCCGAGGCCGGCCATGGCCGAGGCCGGCCATGGCCGAGGTCGGCCATGACCGAGGCCGGCCATGGCCGGGCCACAGCCGGGGCCGAGGCTGGCCATGGCCGAGGCCGGCCATGGCCGAGGCCGGCCATGGCCGAGGCCATGGCCGAGGTCGGCCATGGCCGAGGCCGGCCATGGCCGGGGCCATGGCCGGGGCCATGGCCGGCCATGACCTCCGTCAGCCATGGCCGAGGCCGGCCATGGCCGCGGCCGGCCATGGCCGAGGCCGGCCATGGCCCCGGCCATGGCCTCCGCCGGCCGTGGCCGGGGCCGGCCGTGGCCGCGGCCGGGCCGGCCGGCCATGGCCGCGGCCGGCCATGGCCGAGGCCGGCCATGGCCGAGGCCGGCCGCGGCCGGCCACGGCCGGCCACGGCCGCGGCCGGCCATGGCCGGAGGGGAACCGCCGGCGGCGGTTCCTTCCCTAAAGGTGGGGATGAATGGGGTCCACTCCCATGATCTCCATGAGAGATCATGGGGGTTAGGGGGGCCCACCCATGATCTCCATTGATGGGGATCATGGGGGTCTCCTTTTCCTTATAAATTAAGGTGGAGCCCATCAATTGCCCCCCAAATCTCTTTCAGTTGGGAGGGAAGCGAGTTCGGGGAGAGATTTCTAACTCTGGTCGCGGTGATGACTGCCGGCGTGGAATCCGGGATGGCGGCGATGGTGTGCGGCTCCAAGGTACGCTGGTTCGTGTTAGTTTGGAAAGCGGACGTCAGACGAGCTTGCGCGGGGGCCGGCAAGGCGTAGGAGTCGGTGGTGTGCCACCGTTGTGGGAGAAGGACCGAGCGCGTGCAAGCGTGTCGCGCGCGTAAGGGCTGCGCACGTGAGTGGGGTATGCACCCAACTTGCGTGCGCGGGCTGTGCGTGCAGGCTGAGTGCGTGCGGAGGTCGCCCCGCGTGCGGTCATGCCGCGCACGCAGACCGCGCGCGCAGGCCGCGCGCGCGCAGGCCGCGCGCGCACGCCGCGCGCGCAGGCCGCGCGCGCGCAGGCCGCGCGCGCGCACGCCGCGCGCGCACGCCGCGCGCGCAGGCCGCGCGCGCAGGCCGCGCGCGCGCAGGCCGCACGCGCACGCCGCGCGCGCAGGCCGCGCGCGCAGGCCTTGCGCGCGTATGCCGCGCGCGCTGGCTGCGGGCGCGCAGGGCGCGCGCGCGCTGGCCGTGCGCTGGCCGCGTGTGCGCCGGCCGCGCGCGTTGGCGGTGCCCGCGCAGGCTGTCCGCATGCGCGCGCGTAGGCTGCGCGTGCGCTGGCCGCGCGAGCTGGCTGTGCGCGTGCTGGCCGCGTGTGCGCCGGCCGCGCGCGTTGGCGGTGCCCGCGCAGGCTGCCCGCATGCGCACGCGCAGGCTGCGCGTGCGCTGGCCGCGCGAGCTGGCTGTGTGCGCGCTGGCCGCGTGCTTGCTGGCCGGGCTTGGTGAGGGTTGTGTGCGTGATTTTACCACTTTGAACTGACTAATTTTTTACGGTGTGCAGGTACCGAAGCGCTCTGCTGGACCAATGCGTCTACGCTCCTCGTTGACTGAAGATGGTGTGGCTATTTGGAGAACGAAGTTCGGACTTCCTCCTGACTTGGAGGTGAGGATCCCGCGTCCCGAGGAGCAGGTTCAAAATCCTCCCCGTGGTTGGCTGACTGTCTGCGAAGTGTCGCTCAGATCTGGTTTCCGTCTTCCTCCCTGCGACGAGGTGGTGGAGATTCTGAAGTTTTGCGGAGTTCCTATTTCCCAGTTTTCCCCAACCGGGGTTACTCGTATCATGGGCTTGATTGCTTTTCTTCGTGAGCACGGGGGCTCTCTTTCTCTAGATCAGTTCCGGGATTGGTGCGACGTGCGCTTTGATGGTGGTGAGCGGATCGAGGTGCGCAGCAACAAGGTTTGGCTGGAGTTTGAGTCTCGCAAAGATCATCGTCATGGTAACACTTTGTTCGGATATGTGAAGAACTCCTGGGGTCTTCCTGAGGTGTGGAATGCGCTTCCCGATCGTTGTCGCCGTGTGAAAGGGAGGGAGCGAGACTTCTCTCCTGTGCTAGGGTTTTCCGAGCCTCGTGAATTGGCTAATCGTCTCTTCAACATATATGCGTTTGTCGAAGAGAAGCGATTGTTGGGATGTGGTATTTCTGTTGGCACGGGACGGGTGGTGTCGTCTTCTCAGGGAGGAGGTCGCAAGAGAAAAGCGGTTATGGCCCCCGATAGTGATGTTGACGTTGTGGTGGTAGCCTCTGATGATTCAGTCCCAGAGACGCAGTTACCTGTTTCCCCGACTCCACGGGCGCTTGCTAGCGCAGCGGTTCCTCGGATGTCTTCCTCTTTGAAGGCGATGAGTGACGCGGTAAGTTGGTGTCTTATTGTTTCTTCCTTCTTCTTTTATTTTTTGTTTGAAGGCAGCTAATTGCGTGTTTTCCATTTGCAGATCGAGACTCAGGCACAGATAGCGGTCACCTGGAATGATCATTACGTGAGCCTGAAGGATGGCTATCTTGCTTTGCAGGAGAAGCTTCGACTGTCGATGGGCTCACTCTCTTCTCTCAAGGAAGAACATGACCGGGACATCGCACAGTATCATCGAGTTGGGTCAGAGCTGAAGTCTGAGCTAGAAGACGTGCGTGCTTCCTTGGACGTGGAGAAAGCCGTGGTGGAGAGGACTGCCCAGATGTTGAAGTATGCGAGGGAGGAGATATCTGGCTTGGAGACTCAGTTGCATGCGGCGCGGTTTCAGGCCTTGAGACCCAGCTTTGTGCGGCGAGGGCGCAGGTAGAGATGTTATCTACGGATGACCATACATCAGAACTGAAGGCCGCAGGTCTTGCGGAGTACCTGGAGTCCTTGGACTATATGCGGGATCGTAGCCTGATTGCGGAGGAGGTTCGTGATGACATTTGGTCCAAGGAAGTGGAGCGTCAGATGGATGACATACGCCAGTTAGCGCTTCGTCGTGGTGTTTCGAAGGCCTTTCGCTTCCTAGGGAAGCATCTTGGGTGTGATACTTCCAGTTTCAGCTTTGCGGATGTTTCAGATGATGAGCGTTCTAGCTCGGACGCTGATGATGAGTAGCGGTAATGCTTATCTGCTTTTGTCTGTCTCGTCATTTATTTGTAGTCATTTGCTTCTATCATAGCTTTTGAGATTGTCGCCGTTAGGGCTCCCATTCATTGTTTTCTATGATAGCCTTACTTGTATGTCGTTGTCCTGTGTTTTGCAGATGTATTTTGACACGAGATAGTTGTTGGTGGGAGTTGATCTTTGTCATGGTGTATTAGTATGGGAGTGACCCATGGCTTAGTGTGTGGGCCTGGCTCGCGGCCTAGTTTGTATGAGGGCTTCTTCGTGAGGGGGTCAAGTCCTCACGGGGTTGCGTGGAACAGGTCCACGGCTTTTCGCGCGAGACAGGCTCGCGGCTTCTTCGTGAGGGGGGCAGGCCCCCACGGTGTTGCGTGGAACAGGTCCACGGCTTTTCGCGCGAGACGGGCTCGCGACTTCTTCGTGAGGGGGGCAGGCCCCCACGGTGTTGCGTGGAACAGGTCCACGGCTTTTCGCGCGAGACAGGCTCGCGGCTTCTTTGTGAGGGGGGCAGGCCCCCACGGTGTTGCGTGGAACAGGTCCACGGCTTTTCGCGCGAGACGGGCTCGCGACTTCTTCGTGAGGGGGGCAGGCCCCCACGGTGTTGCGTGGAACAGGTCTACGGCTTTTCGCGCGAGACAGGCTCGCGGCTTCTTCGTGAGGGGGGCAGGCCCCCACGGTGTTGCGTGGAACAGGTCCACGGCTTTTCGCGCGAGACGGGCTCGCGGCTTCTTCGTGAGGGGGCAGGCCCCCACGGTGTTGCGTGGAACAGGTCTACGGCTTTTCGCGCGAGACAGGCTCGTGGCTTCTTTGTGAGGGGGGCAGGCCCCCACGGTGTTGCGTGGAACAGGTCCACGGCTTTTCGCGCGAGACAGGCTCGCGGCTTCTTCGTGAGGGGGGCAGCCCCCACGGTGTTGCGTGGAACAGGTCCACGGCTTTTCGCGCGAGACGGGCTCACGACTTATTCGTGAGGGGGCAGGCCCCCACGGTGTTACGTGGAACAGGTCCACGGCTTTTCGCGCGAGACGGGCTCGCGGCTTCTTCGTGAGGGGGCAGGCCCCCACGGTGTTGCGTGGAACAGGTCCACGGCTTTTCGCGCGAGACAGGCTCGCGGCTTCTTCGTGAGGGGGGCAGGCCCCCACGGTGTTGCGTGGAACAGGTCCACGGCTTTTCGCGCGAGACGGGCTCGCGGCTTCTTCGTGAGGGGGCAGGCCCCCACGGTGTTGCGTGGAACAGGTCCACGGCTTTTCGCGCGAGACAGGCTCGTGGCTTCTTTGTGAGGGGGGCAGGCCCCCACGGTGTTGCGTGGAACAGGTCCACGGCTTTTCGCGCGAGACAGGCTCGTGGCTTCTTCGTGAGGGGGGCAGGCCCCCACGGTGTTGCGTGGAACAGGTCCACGGCTTTTCGCGCGGGACAGGCCCGCGGCTTCTTCGTGAGGGGGGCAGGCCCCCACGGTGTTGCGTGGAACAGGTCCACGGCTTTTCGCGCGAGACAGGCTCGCGGCTTCTTCGTTAGGGGGGCAGGCCCCCACGGTGTTGCGTGGAACAGGTCCACGGCTTTTCGCGCGAGACAGGCTCGCGGCTTCTTCGTGAGGGGGGCAGGCCCCCACGGTGTTGCTCTGATTAGCGCCATATGCTTCATATGATTGTATGATCTCCATACGGGCGAGTCATTTTCTCGGTTCTTGTACTGTTAAGATAAGTAAAGAGAAGAATAATATGAATGAAGTAATTTAAGAATGGTGGTAACATGTCTGGGGTTGGTGCCACGGTTTAAATAGTTTAAGGCGAGATATAGGCCATTTGGATAGTTCTTACTAGCTCAGACGGGCGGATTTCTATAATTTTTAATAAACATAATAAACAAATGAAGGAAACGACTTAAGGATGGAGGTGGCTTGAACAGGATTGGAAGACATCCCAGAGTGACTGCTGGAGTATTGCTGTGTAGTCGGAATCAGCTTGGACGACGACGAACTGCACGTCGTAGGATGTCTGTCGGTGTGCATCTTTGAGAGTGACTGGCAGAGTGATGGTGCCGATGATCGGTACCGGGTGATCCCCGAGAACACGAGCGCTTGCAGATGTTAGTTTGAGATATCCGGCGGTGAGTTTGAGTTGAAGCAGAGTTGATAAAAATAGTATATTGGCGGTGACTTCCTTGTCTACTAGAACCTGATTCAGTTTGGTGGGTGGTTCGCCAATCTTGACCGTCGTGCATCTTACGTTCTGGTTGTTAGGTGGTCCTCTTCTTGACATGAATTGATCAACTGCTCCTAAGTTGGTCAGTCGTTGGACTTCTTCTTTTAGTCCATTGCATTCGTTCGTGTTGTGGCCGTGACTTCGGTGATATTCGCAGTATCTTGCCTGGTCTGCCTTGGGGTTCGGCCGCGGCGCTCTTGGTTGTTGAAATGATGGATTATTCGGGATTGCATACATCACATTAGTGCAGGTAGTATTCAGAGGGATGTATTCCTGGAGTGAATGTTGCCCCCCCCCTTTCTCGGGGGGCTGTGCTGACTACCATTGGGGCGACTCCGCTTCTGGCGTCGTTCTTTTCGCATTGTATGGGTTGGTTCACCTTCTTTCTTCCTCTTCTGTCTTCTGCCTGATCTCAGATTTTCTGGTGAGGGCTTTTCGATCGTCATGAACCTTTTGATGAAGAGGGCGGCAAGCTCGATGTAGCTGTCAGTATCTTCTCTTTGTAGGGATTGAAGCCAAGTCCGAGCTTCTCCTATTAGTGTTGTTGAAAATACTCGGATCATGAGTTGATCTAAGGCATTGCGAGCGTGCATGATGGCTTCGAAATGCTTCAGGTGTGCGAGTGGGTTGCCTGTCCCATTGAAACTACGGATTTCCGCGCCCGCGGCTGTGCAGGAACTAGGTGAGTTATTGTTAGGTAGGTATTCATCTGGTTCTTGCTTTGTGGCAGAAGTGCCAGGGGCCATTGTGTTTCCAGCGCTTTCTTCATGACGAGGACGTGTGAGGTAGTGAACATACATCTCCTGGAGTGATGTTGCAGACACGGGGGAGCTATTTGTGCTCGAGAATTCCTTTTCTATATCGTATTCTCTGTGTAGGCCATGCCTGGTGGGGGCAGGGAGCTCTTCTGACGGTCGTAAAACAACTTGTTCAAATGGCTGAGGCGTCTTTAGGTGGCGGAATGTCGGCTTATTCTGTGCCGCATGGGTTGCATCAACGTGGATGGTGCTAGGAGGGGAGTATCCTTGAGGTAGATGCTGCCCCCCCCCCCCAGTTTCTGAGGGGTCTTGCCTTCGAGGGGCAGGCTGACGCCACTCTTCTTGTCCTGTATTAGTTTGCTCTTTTCTCTGCTGGGATTCTGGCGTCGGGTTCAGCAGTGAGAGAATGACTGGTGCCCCCAAATTTCGGAGTAAGGTGAGCATTTCAGTTTGTAGTTCTTCCATTTGGCGGATACGTCCTCCCCATGCAGGCGCGGGAGCTAGGGCTGCTCCCGTGGTTAGTGGTGCGTCTACCGGAGAGTGAGATCGTGCAGGCTCAGTGTGTCCGCCAAGTGCGGGTCCTTCGGCTGTGCGAGCATTCCTCTTTGCCATTGTAGTAGTAGGGACGACGGACTTGCTTTGCGAAGGATATTGGGAATGTTTCCCACAGACGGCGCCAAACTGTTGCGGACTAACTCGATGCTCCGGTCGGGCCGGATATTCTTGGACCGCCTTAGCTCGTGGAGCGATCGAGCGCGCACACAGTCAGTTGAAAAATGGGGGATGGACACGGGAAGTTTTAACGTGGAAAACCCTTCAACCGGGTGAAAAACCACGTGACCGGGTCGGTGCCGATCAAAATCCACTAGCTTGTTGGAGTTTACAATTTGATGGGGGAAATCGGGGCGACAGGCCGCTCCCGTTACAATCTTGAGGAGAGAGAGTGTATGCACTCGTTGGTGGGCAACAGACTGCCACGCCAACGGGACTTGGACGGTGGAATGCGCGAGATACTTCAGTCGCGTGCGCTCGGAGGCGACGTGTGTCCAAGGGTTGTCACTGCTTCCTTTGTGCGTCCTTCTCAGTCCTTGGAGTGTTCCCCTTGTAACCGAGCTCTGGTGGGGTGCCAATAGCCGATGACAGGTTCTGGTAGCTGTTGGCGGGTGCTAGTATCCGTTGGTGGCCGCTGGAGGTCGCGGGTGGCTGTCGGTGGTTGGCGGCGAGAGGCGGCCGCCGGTGGTTGACGACGAGGGGTGGTCGCCGGCAGAGAAAACGGGAGAGCTCCCACCTGAGGAAGAAGAAAAAGGAGGAAGCGTCGGAGGAGAAAGTTAGGAAATGAGGAGCCCCTAGGGTCCTTTTATAGGCTCTAGGGGGAAGTTATGGCGGGCCCCACCACTAACATAGTGGGTTAGTGGGTGGTTTTGCCCCGATCGGACGGCCGGCGGGGCCTCCCCCTCGGTCGGACGGTGGGGAGGTCATCCCGAGGTGGGACCGCCCGGACGACGCCGACGGCGAGGAAGTGGCCGGACACGGCGGTGGCCGGCCATGGCCGAGGCCGGTCATGGCCGCGGCCGGCCATGGCCGCGGCCGGCCATGGCCGCGGCCGGCCATGGCCGAGGCCGGCCATGGCCGAGGCCGGCCATGGTCGGGCCACGGCCGGGGCCGAGGCCGGCCATGGCCGAGGCCGGCCATGGCCGAGGCGGCCGGCCATGGCCGAGGCGGCCGGCCATGGCCGAGGCCGGCCATGGCCGAGGCGGCCGGCCATGGCCGAGGCGGCCGGCCATGGCCGAGGCCGGCCATGGCCGGGGCCATGGCCGGGGCCATGGCCGAGGCCGGCCCTGGCCGAGGCCGGCCCTGGCCGGGGCCATGGCCGAGGCCGGCCATGGCCTCCGTCAGCCATGGCCGAGGCCGGCCATGGCCGCGGCCGGCCATGGCCGAGGCCGGCCATGGCCGGGGCCATGGCCGAGGCCGGCCATGGCCTCCGCCGGCCGTGGCCGCGGCCGGCCGTGGCCGCGGCCGGGCCGGCCGGCCATGGCCGCGGCCGGCCATGGCCGGGGCCATGGCCGAGGCCGGCCATGGCCTCCGCCGGCCGCGGCCGCGGCCGGCCATGGCCGGAGGGGAACCGCCGGCGGCGGTTCCTTCCCTAAAGGTGGGGATGAATGGGGCCCACTCCCATGATCTCCATGAGAGATCATGGGGGTTAGGGGGGCCCACCCATGATCTCCATTGATGGGGATCATGGGGGTCTCCTTTTCCTTATAAATTAAGGTGGAGCCCATCAATTGCCCCCCAAATCTCTTTCAGTTGGGAGGGAAGCGAGTTCGGGGAGAGATTTCTAACTCTGGTCGCGGTGATGACTGCCGGCGTGGAATCCGGGATGGCGGCGATGGTGTGCGGCTCCAAGGTACGCTGGTTCGTGTTAGTTTGGAAAGCGGACGTCAGACGAGCTTGCGCGGGGGCCGGCAAGGCGTAGGAGTCTGTGGTGTGCCACCGTTGCGGGAGAAGGACCGAGCGCGTGCAAGCGTGTCGCGCGCGTAAGGGCTGCGCACGTGAGTGGGGTATGCACCCAACTTGCGTGCGCGGGCTGTGCGTGCAGGCTGAGTGCGTGCGGAGGTCGCCCCGCGTGCGGTCATGCCGCGCGCGCAGGCCGCGCGCGCAGGTCACGCGCGCAGGCCGAGCGCGCGCAGGCCGCGCGCGCGCAGGCCGCGCGCGCGCAGGCCGCGATCGGACGGCGCCAAACTGCTGCGATCGACCCCAGAAGATATGCCTGGGATCGACCCTCAGGTCATCCACCACTCCCGTTACAAACAATGCAGCAGAATACGAAGCCCTCATCGCGGGACTCAGGCTCCTACGCAGGCCGCTCCCGTTACAATCTTGAGGAGAGAGAGTGTATGCACTCGTTGGTGGGCAACAGACTGCCACGCCAACGGGACTTGGACGGTGGAATGCGCGAGATACTTCAGTCGCGTGCGCTCGGAGGCGACGCGTGTCCAAGGGTTATCACTGCTTCCTTTGTGCGTCCTTCTCAGTCCTTGGAGTGTTCCCCTTGTAACCGAGCTCTGGTGGGGTGCCAATAGCCGATGAGAGGTTCTGGTAGCTGTTGGCGGGTGCTAGTATCCGTTGGTGGCCGCTGGAGGTCGCGGGTGGCTGTCGGTGGTTGGCGGCGAGAGGCGGCCGCCGGTGGTTGACGACGAGGGGTGGTCGCCGGCAGAGAAAACGGGAGAGCTCCCACCTGAGGAAGAAGAAGGGGGAAGCGTCGGAGGAGAAAGTTAGGAAATGAGGAGCCCCTGGGGTCCTTTTATAGGCTCCAGGGGGAAGTTATGGCGGGCCCCACCACTAACATAGTGGGTTAGTGGGTGGTTTTGCCCCGATCGGACGGCCGGCGGGGCCTCCCCCTCGATCGGACGGTGGGGAGGTCATCCCGAGGTGGGACCGCCCGGACGACGCCGACGGCGAGGAAGCGGCCGGACTGTCTGCGAAGTGTCGCTCAGATCTGGTTTCCGTCTTCCTCCCTGCGACGAGGTGGTGGAGATTCTGAAGTTTTGCGGAGTTACTATTTCCCAGTTTGCCCCAACCGGGGTTACTCGTATTATGGGCTTGATTGCTTTTCTTCGTGAGCACGGGAGCTCTCTTTCTCTAGATCAGTTCCGGGATTGGTGCGACGTGCGCTTTGATGGTGGTGAGCGGATCGAGGTGTGCAGCAACAAGGTTTGGCTGGAGTTTGAGTCTCGCAAAGATCGCCGTCATGGTAACACTTTGTTCGGATATGTGAAGAACTCCTGGGGTCTTCCTGAGGTGTGGAATGCGCTTCCCGATCGTTGTCGCCGTGTGAAAGGGAGGGAGCGAGACTTCTCTCCTGTGCTGGGGTTTTCCGAGCCTCGTGAATTGGCTAATCGTCTCTTCAACATATATGCGTTTGTCGAAGAGAAGTGATTGTTGGGATGTGGTATTTCTGTTGGCACAGGACGGGTGGTGTCGTCTTCTCAGGGAGGAGGTCGCAAGAGAAAAGCGGTTATGACCCCCGATAGTGATGTTGACGTTGTGGTGGTAGCCTCTGATGATTCAGTCCCAGAGACGCAGTTACCTGTTTCCCCGACTCCACGGGCGCTTGCTAGCGCAGCGGTTCCTCGGATGTCTTCCTCTTTGAAGGCGATGAGTGACGCGGTAAGTTGGTGTCTTATTGTTTCTTCCTTCTTCTTTTATTTTTTGTTTGAAGGCGGCTAATTGCGTGTTTTCCTTTTGCAGATCGAGACTCAGGCACAGATAGCGGTCACCTGGAATGATCATTACGTGAGCCTGAAGGATGGCTATCTTGCTTTGCAGGAGAAGCTTCGACTATCGATGGGCTCACTCTCTTCTCTCAAGGAAGAACATGACCGGGACATCGCACAGTATCATCGAGTTGGGTCAGAGCTGAAGTCTGAGCTAGAAGACGTGCGTGCTTCCTTCGACGTGGAGAAAGCCGTGGTGGAGAGGACTGCCCAGATGTTGAAGTATGCGAGGGAGGAGATATCTGGCTTGGAGACTCAGTTGCATGCGGCGCGAGGAGAGGTTTCAGGCCTTGAGACCCAGCTTTGTGCGGTGAGGGCGCAGGTAGAGATGTTATCTTCGGATGACCATACATCAGAACTGAAGGCCGCAGGTCTTGCGGAGTACCTGGAGTCCTTGGACTATATGCGGGATCGTAGCCTGATCGCGGAGGAGGTTCGTGATGACATTTGGTCCAAGGAAGTGGAGCCTCAGATGGATGACATACGCCAGTTAGCGCTTCGTCGTGGTGTTTCGAAGGCCTTTCGCTTCCTAGGGAAGCATCTTGGGTGTGATACTTCCATTTTCAGCTTTGTGGATGTTTCAGATGATGAGCGTTCTAGCTCGGACGCTGATGATGAGTAGCGGTAGTGCTTATCTGCTTTTGTCTGCCTCGTCATTTATTTGTAGTCATTTGCTTCTATTATAGCTTTTGAGATTGTCGCCGTTAGGGCTCCCATTCATTGTTTTCTATGATAGCCTTACTTGTATGTCGTTGTCCTGTGTTTTGCACAGATGTATTTTGACACGAGATAGTTGTTGGTGGGAGTTGATCTTTGTCATGGTGTATTAGTATGGGAGTGACCTATGGCTTAGTGTGTGGGCCTGGCTCGCGGCCTAGTTTGTATGAGGGCTTCTTCGTGAGGGGGTCAAGTCCTCACGGGGTTGCGTGGAACAGGTCCACGGCTTTTCGCGCGAGACAGGCTCGCGGCTTCTTCGTGAGGGGGGCAGGCCCCCACGGTGTTGCGTGGAACAGGTCCACGGCTTTTCGCGCGAGACAGGCTCGCGGCTTCTTCGTGAGGGGGGCAGGCCCCCACGGTGTTGCGTGGAACAGGTCCACGGCTTTTCGCGCGAGACAGGCTCGTGGCTTCTTCGTGAGGGGGGCAGGCCCCCACGGTGTTGCGTGGAACAGGTCCACGGCTTTACGTGCGAGACAGGCTCGCGGCTTCTTCGTGAGGGGGGCAGGCCCCCACGGTGTTGCGTGGAACAGGTCCACGGCTTTGAATTTCGTTAGAACATGTAGTATTTGCAGAAAATAAAAGGTAATTCTTTGAGTAATAAGCGTGATTCAAAGTATTTGTATGAGATCAGGTTTGTGACTTATATAGATCACATAGTCTTGAATTGAAAATGACGGCATAAAAGAGTTATGATGTGTCACTGGTAAAAGCGGCGTAGATTCTGCGCGTTCCAGGTGCGTGGGAGAATCTTTCCTTCGGCGTTTCGTAACTTGTATGTGCCTGGCTTCACCATAGCGGTGACAACGAATGGTCCTTCCCATGTTGGAGATAGCTTGTCGCCTTGTGTTCCCTTCCCGGCAGCTTCCAAGGTGCGAAGGACTAGGTCTCCGATGTTGATCGAGCGGGCCTTTACTCGGCAGTTGTAGTATCGGGCTGTGCGTTGTTGGTAGGCGGCGGCGCGAAGAGCGGCTTCTTCTCGTACTTCGAAGATCAGGTCAAGGTTGTCTCGGAGCGCCTCGTTGTTTATCTGGGGATCGAAGTTGGATGTCCGAGGACTAGGGACGCCAATGTCGACGGGTATAATAGCCTCCGTTCCATAACAGAGATTATACGGAGTTTCTCCGGTAGGCGTTCTCTCTGTGGTGCGATATGCCCATAGCACATTAGGAAGAGCGTCCACCCATTGCCCCCCAGCATCTTCTAGTCGTGTTTTTAGTCCCTTTAGGATAGTACGGTTGGTTACTTCAATTTGCCTACTGGATTGGGGATGTGACACTGCTGTGTGTCGCAACACTATCTTTAAGTCTTCGCACAACTTGGTAAAGGACTTTCTAGTGAATTGAGTGCCGTTATCGGTGATGATGATTGCCGGTATGCCAAAGCGACATACGATGTTCTTCCAGACGAACTGTTTGGCGTTCTCTTCGGTTATCTTGGCCAGTGGTTCCGCTTCGATCCACTTGGTAAAATAATCGATTGCCATAATGATGAATTTTCTTTGACCGGAAGCTAATGGCAAAGGCCCAAGGAGGTCTATCCCCCATTGTGCGAACGGCCAGGCTCCTTGTAACGACGTGAGGGCTACCGGGGGCTGCCGGGGAATGTTAGCGTGCACCTGACAGCTCTTGCACTTTTGAACGAATTCTGTCGCTTCCTTCCTCATGGTTGGCCAGTAAAATCCTTGCCGTAGGATTTTCCTGGCCAGGGCTTTTCCCCCGAGATGTTCGCCGCATACTCCTTGGTGGACTTCGCGGAGCGTGTACTCGGCATCTTCTCCTGATAGGTACTTCAGGTAGGGTCCTGCAAAGGACCGTTTGTATAGTTCCCCGTCTATCAAAGTGAATGCTGCCGCTCTCATTCTCAGGCGACGAGCCTCCTTTTGATCTTCCGGTGATAGTTGGCCCTTCAAATGGGCGATTAGCGGGGCTGTCCATGATTCCTCTGCTTTATTGACTTCTGCTACTTCCCACGGGCCGTGAATACTGGGGAAGACTATTTCTTCAACTCGGTGCCTTCTTGTTTGGTATTGCGTTGAAGAAGTGGCAAGCTTTGACAGGGCATTTGCCTTGTTATTTTGTTCTCGAGGGATATGCATAATTTGGATTTGTGGGATTTGGATGAGAAGGGACTTGACGAGTTTTAAGTATTGGGATAGCTGTTCATTCTTGGCTTCAAATTCTCCTTCTACCTGCGAGACAACAAGTTGTGAGTCAGAGTAAATGGTCAGCTGCTTGACCTGGCAGCTGATGGCGAGCCTGAGTCCCGCGATGAGGGCTTCGTATTCTGCTGCATTGTTTGTAGCAGGGAATTTTAGTCGGAGTCCAGGCATATCTTCGCCTGGTCCCCAGAAGATATGCCTGGGATCGACCCTCAGGTCATCCACCACTCCCTCAACATCAACCCTGCATGTAAGCCCGTCATTCAAAAGAAGAGGAATTTCGCCCCTGAGAGGCTCCAAGCAATAGAAGAAGAGGTTGAAAAACTCCTGCGCGCGCAATTCATTCGAGAAGTTGGCTACCCTGCTTGGGTAGCTAATGTTGTCTTAGTAAAGAAATCCTCAGGAAAGTGGAGAATGTGTGTGGATTATACAAATCTCAACCAGGCTTGCCCTAAGGACAGCTTTCCACTTCCCAGGATCGATCAACTAGTTGACTCAACCGCCAGACATCAACTGCTTAGCTTCATGGATGCCTACTCCGGATACAACCAGATTCGAATGGATCCAACCGACGAGGAACACACGGCTTTCCGTACCGACAAAGGAATTTATTGCTACAGGGTAATGCCGTTCGGACTTAAAAATGCAGGAGCTACCTACCAGCGACTCATGAACAAGATCTTTAAAGAACTCATCGGCAGATCCATGGAAGTGTATGTAGACGATATGTTAGTTAAGAGCATTCGCCGGGAAGACCATTTAGAAGACCTAGAAAAATGTTTCAAAATCCTCAGACAATATGGAATGAAGCTCAACCCAAGCAAGTGCGCCTTCGGTGTCACTTCCGGAAAATTTTTGGGGTTCATGGTTACCCAGCGAGGAATAGAGGCCAATCCTGAGAAAATTAAGGCTCTCGAAGAAATGTCTCCACCCAGATCACTTAAAGATGTACAACGGTTGAACGGAAGAATCACAGCACTATCCCGATTCCTAGCTCGGACAGGGGACAAGTACCTCCCTTTCTTCAAAATTCTCCGAGGAGCACGAAGCTTAGGGTTTCAATGGACCGATGAGTGTCAATCAGCCTTTGAATCCTTAAAACAATACCTGGCCTCTCCTCCACTTCTATCCAAGCCAGCTCCCGGAGAAATTCTCTTTTTATATCTTGCCATCACACCAGCAGCCCTAAGTTCAGTCCTAGTTAAAGACGAAGGAGGAATTCAACGCCCCATCTACTACCTAAGCAAAATTCTTTCTGATACCGAAACCCGCTACCCAGCTGCAGACAAAACAGCCTTAGCACTTGTCTTCTCCGCAAGAAAACTCTGTCCCTACTTCCAGGCGCACACTATTAAGGTCCTAACCGAGCTACCACTCCGTGCCATTCTTCAAAAACCCGAAGCATCCGGTCGATTGGTTAAGTGGGCCGTCGAGTTGGGTGAGTTCGATATCCACTTCCTCCCGCGCCCCGTCATCAAATCTCAGGTTTTGGCCGACTTCATTGTAGAGAACACTCTACCAATGGAAACAGAATTTGCACCCTTGGAAGCCGGACAAACATGGACGTTATACGTAGACGGGGCCTCAGGGGCTGAAGGTGCTGGGGCAGGCCTGCTCCTCATTAATCCAGAACTCGTTACTCTAGAATATGGACTCTGACTAAAATTCCCTGCTACAAACAATGCAGCAGAATACGAAGCCCTCATCGCGGGACTCAGGCTCGCCATCAGCTGCCAGGTCAAGCAGCTGACCATTTACTCTGACTCACAACTTGTTGTCTCGCAGGTAGAAGGAGAATTTGAAGCCAAGAATGAACAGCTATCCCAATACTTGAAACTCGTCAAGTCCCTTCTCATCCAAATCCCACAAATCCAAATTATGCATATCCCTCGAGAACAAAATAACAAGGCAGATGCCCTGTCAAAGCTTGCCACTTCTTCAACGCAATACCAAACAAGAAGGCGCCGAGTTGAAGAAATAGTCTTCCCCAGTATTCACGGCCCGTGGGAAGTAGCAGAAGTCAATAAAGCAGAGGAATCATGGACAGCCCCGCTAATCGCCCATTTGAAGGGCCAACTATCACCGGAAGATCAAAAGGAGGCTCGTCGCCTGAGAATGAGAGCGGCAGCATTCACTTTGATAGACGGGGAACTATACAAACGGTCCTTTGCAGGACCCTACCTGAAGTACCTATTAGGAGAAGATGCCGAGTACACGCTCCGCGAAGTCCACCAAGGAGTATGCGGCGAACATCTCGGGGGAAAAGCCCTGGCCAGGAAAATCCTACGGCAAGGATTTTACTGGCCAACCATGAGGAAGGAAGCGACAGAATTCGTTCAAAAGTGCAAGAGCTGTCAGGTGCACGCTAACATTCCCCGGCAGCCCCCGGTAGCCCTCACGTCGTTACAAGGAGCCTGGCCGTTCGCACAATGGGGGATAGACCTCCTTGGGCCTTTGCCATTAGCTTTCGGTTAAAGAAGAAGCCCTATGGCTTAGTGTGCGAGCCTGTCTCGCGCGAAAAGCCGTGGACCTGTTCCACGCAACACCGTGGGGGCCTGCCCCCCTCACGAAGAAGCCACGAGCCTGTCTCGCGCGAAAAGCCGTGGACCTGTTCCACGCAACACCGTGGGGGCCTGCCCCCCTCACGAAGAAGCCGCGAGCCTGTCTCGCGCGAAAAGCCGTGGACCTGTTCCACGCAACACCGTGGGGGCCTGCCCCCCTCACGAAGAAGCCGCGAGCCTATCTCGCGCGAAAAGCCGTGGACCTGTTCCACGCAATCCTGTGAGGACTTGACCCCCTCACGAAGAAGCCCTCATACAAACTAGGTCGCGAGCCAGGCCCACACACTAAGCCATAGGTCACTCCCATACTAATACACCATGACAAAGATCAACTCCCACCAACAACTATCTCGTGTCAAAATACATCTGTGCAAAACACAGGACAACGACATACAAGTAAGGCTATCATAGAAAACAATGAATGGGAGCCCTAACGGCGACAATCTCAAAAGCTATAATATAAGCAAATGACTACAAATAAATGACAAGGCAGACAAAAGCAGATAAGCACTACCGCTACTCATCATCAGCGTCCGAGCTAGAACGCTCATCATCTGAAACATCCGCAAAGCTGAAACTGGAAGTATCACACCCAAGATGCTTCCCTAGGAAGCGAAAGGCCTTCGAAACACCACGACGAAGCGCTAACTGGCGTATGTCATCCATCTGAGGCTCCACTTCCTTGGACCAAATGTCATCACGAACCTCCTCCGCGATCAGGCTACGATCCCGCATATAGTCCAAGGACTCCAGGTACTCCGCAAGACCTGCGGCCTTCAGTTCTGATGTATGGTCATCCGAAGATAACATCTCTACCTGCGCCCTCACCGCACAAAGCTGGGTCTCAAGGCGTGAAACCTCACCTCGCGCCGCATGCAACTGAGTCTCCAAGCCAGATATCTCCTCCCTCGCATACTTCAACATCTGGGCAGTCCTCTCCACCACGGCTTTCTCCACGTCCAAGGAAGCACGCACGTCTTCTAGCTCAGACTTCAGCTCTGACCCAACTCGATGATACTGCGCGATGTCCCGGTCATGTTCTTCCTTGAGAGAAGAGAGTGAGCCCATCGACAGTCGAAGCTTCTCCTGCAAAGCAAGATAGCCATCCTTCAGGCTCACGTAATGATCATTCCAGGTGACCGTTATTTGTGCCTGAGTCTCGATCTGCAAAAGGAAAACACGCAATTAGCCGCCTTCAAACAAAAAATAAAAGAAGAAGGAAGAAACAATAAGACACCAACTTACCGCGTCACTCATCGCCTTCAAAGAGGAAGACATCCGAGGAACCGCTGCGCTAGCAAGCGCCCGTGGAGTCGGGGAAACAGGTAACTGCGTCTCTGGGACTGAATCATCAGAGGCTACCACCACAACGTCAACATCACTATCGGGGGCCATAATCGCTTTTCTCTTGCGACCTCCTCCCTGAGAAGACGACACCACCCGTCCCGTGCCAACAGAAATACCACATCCCAACAATGGCTTCTCTTCGACAAACGCATATATGTTGAAGAGACGATTAGCCAATTCACGAGGCTCGGAAAACCCCAGCACAGGAGAGAAGTCTCGCTCCCTCCCTTTCACACGGCGACAACGATCGGGAAGCGCATTCCACGCCTCAGGAAGACCCCGGGAGTTCTTCACATATCCGAACAAAGTGTTCCCACAGACGGCGCCAAACTGTTGCGGACTAACTCGATGCTCCGGTCGGGCCTGATATTCTTGGACCGCCTTAGCTCGCGGAGCGATCGAGCGCGCACACAGTCAATTGAAAAATGGGGGATGGACACGGAAAGTTTTAACGTGGAAAACCCTTCAACCGGGTGAAAAACCACGTGACCGGGTCGGTGCCGATCAAAATCCACTAGCTTGTTGGAGTTTACAATTTGATGGGGGAAATCGGGGCGACAGGCCGCTCCCGTTACAATCTTGAGGAGAGAGAGTGTATGCACTCGTTGGTGGGCAACAGACTGCCACGCCAACGGGACTTGGACGGTGGAATGCGCGAGATACTTCAGTCGCGTGCGCTCGGAGGCGACGCGTGTCCAAGGGTTGTCACTGCTTCCTTTGTGCGTCCTTCTCAGTCCTTGGAGTGTTCCCCTTGTAACCGAGCTCTGGTGGGGTGCCAATAGCCGATGACAGGTTCTGGTAGCTGTTGGCGGGTGCTAGTATCCGTTGGTGGCCGCTGGAGGTCGCGGGTGGCTGTCGGTGGTTGGCGGCGAGAGGCGGCCGTCGGTGGTTGGCGACGAGGGGTGGTCGCCGGCAGAGAAAACGGGAGAGCTCCCACCTGAGGAAGAAGAAGAAGGGGGAAGCGTCGGAGGAGAAAGTTAGGAAATGAGGAGCCCCTGGGGTCCTTTTATAGGCTCCAGGGGGAAGTTATGGCGGGCCCCACCACTAACATAGTGGGTTAGTGGGTGGTTTTGCCCCGATCGGACGGCCGGCGGAGGAGCCCCGAGGCCGGCCATGGCCGCGGCCGGCCATGGCAGGAGGGGAACCGCCGGCGGCGGTTCCTTCCCTAAAGGTGGGGATGAATGGGGCCCACTCCCATGATCTCCATGAGAGATCATGGGGGTTAGGGGGCCCCACCCATGATCTCCATTGATGGGGATCATGCGGGTCTCCTTTTCCTTATAAATTAAGGTGGAGCCCATCAGAAATAAAAACATTTAATTCAGTTGGAATAATTAAAATAAGAAATAAAAACATTTAAAATAATTTTCGCTGCCCGCGAATTCGTGCAGGGAATGGGAGGCTCCGGTGCACTGTCACTCATATGTGTGTGATATGATCGAACCAGATCAGACGGTCCAGATTGATTTGATGGTATGTCAGAGTCACACAATATATCATGAAAGTATTTCTTTACACATTTTTAATTAGAGTCCTATCCTATAATAGAAAATTATCATTTTACTCTTAAAATTATGAAAAATTCAAGACTAGAGGAATAACCAGTCCATTCATGTCCATTATGTGCAAAGGGGGCCCCGCAAGTCTAGCGGGTCGTCCTAGCGCGTAGCAATAGGTCTAGCCCGCTCGGTCGGGAAAGTAAGCCCACTTAACCTGGTTTTATGATAAATTTCAAACAAGATTTTCAGATCCTATTATTTAAGGGAATTGTTAAAGGCATCACTTATTTGGCCAGTGACAGCTCATTGATAATGACAAATCAAGTTTTTACACAAGCAGACCAGCTTGTTAATGAGAGCCCAAATTAAAAAAAAAAACATAAATTTTATGGAATAAATATGAACCATAGTAAGTAGATTGTCCAAAATTAAATGAATTTCAGCTTGTTACAAAATGATCATATATGATCAGACAAGCATTTCAAAATACAATGAATGTCCAAAATAAATGATCTTCATGTTCCGCCAAAGCGCACCTGAAATTCAAAAAGAAACTATTACGTCAAAGATTTGAACATTTATCAAACCTGAAATATTCATAAAGTTGTAATTAAAATAAGTGTTTGAAATGTACCTAAACTTCAAAATCTCATTGTCTCGCAATATCTGTGTGATATCGCTTCCAACTTGAAAATATCGGTGGTAGTGGACAATCACCATGCATAAGTTGTATACAGTGATTGCCATTTTGCATAGAAGAACAAATGTTAAATGAGTGAAGAATAAACTCTCTAAATGGTTGCTGCCAACTTTCACTTTATTGAAGCTAGTGTAACCACAATCTGTTATGCACTTATACAAATACTGAATTGTCATCCCACCTTGTAATTCTTCCTTTTGCATCTTACACCTTTCATTATAAAGTGTTCTAATTACTGTGACATTGCTGCTATCTCCCTGTTTTTGACAGAATCTTACGTGACTTCACACCAACAACATACATGTCATGCACTATTTTCTGCTCGTCCATATTTAACTAAACAGCATAAGAATGAGCTTCTAGGTGAACTAACTCACGATTATGAACACCACATTTCACATTAACAACTCACTCAGTACAACTTACATTCCTTACACCTTTGAATGTGAAATGACACCCACAATGTTTGGAAGAAGATTTCCTCATATTCTTATTAGTCCGGTTGTTTGCACTCTAACTAGCTCGTTTGCAGCCGCCTCTATCACACCCTAGCAGTACTCTCGTTCTGCTTCTAGATGTAAAATTATCAGCACTCTTAATGGTGATCACAAATCAAAGATTTCTAGCAATATTGTGTGTCCAAGAAACTAAATCATCTTTGGATGAAAATGACATGCTAGTAGTGAAATGCACACTCAAATCTATATATGAAAAAGGTATTAAACTTATCCCAACATCTTCATCTACAGAATCTATAATCCAAAACAAAAATCACCCCAAAAGGTCTATGTAAATACAAAACAAAATTTGTTTAACATTTTCTCATTCACACAAAAAAAATTTGAGATGGAGTTTTGGATAACCGAAGCACAAATTGGGAGGAGGATGTCTTTTCCACTGCATGTCCAGGGTCAGCTCACCGGCGGCGGGAGAGGCAGCAGCGGATGAGGACAAATCAGGATCCAGTGAATTGGGTAGGACTGGAAGAGGGGGAAAATGGTGCTTGGTCATCTCCTCCGGTGGCGGCGGTGGCAAGAGAGGAGTTGCTGGAGAAGTCGGGCGGCGATCCAGTGGGTCGGGTAGGACTGGAAGAGGGGGAAAATGGTGTTTGGTCATCTCCTCCGGTGGTGGCGGCGGCAAGAGAGGAGTTGCTGGAGAAGTCGGGCGGCGATCCAGTGGCTCGGGTAGGACTGGAAGAGGAGAAAAATGGGGGAAGTCGCTGCACCTGGGTAGGTTATATTGAATATTATGCTTAAATTGATCAATGCTTGAAGCAAATGACATCAAATGAACATAACCATAACGTGCTGAACATTGCTCGTTCCATTACCATAATAATAACCTCCTCGCTCCATGAGCATAACCATAACCATAACAGAACTATAGAAAAATTGAGCCCCCAAAAAATTGCTGAGAATACAAACAGGTTTTATTTTTCATTATTGTAAGGTGAAATATTTGGTCCTGGAAAATAGCTAAGTCGCATAAGTAAAGCACAGTATGCTAACAGGGTGGATTGAGCAACCCGAACTCCGTTAGCTCGAAAGAACCCTCCGGCTCATATCGTCTCTAAGAAGGAACACGGGGTATAAACTTCTTGTTCCTCTGAGAAATGCTAATAGAAAATCCGTCCCAAGGGCCTCCCTTATCTCGTGCATAGAAAAGAGTGTCTAGGGCAACCCGAGAAAAAGGAGCACATGATCTCCGTCCAGTCCTCCTAGGAAAAGTAAGAAAGGAGGCAAGTAGGTCCCAGGGCTGTCTAGTGTATTGTCGACACTCCAGCGAAAGCTCATTTTCCAGGAGCAATTTTCAAATGTTTGCTTCGTGCAATCTTATTATGGTTGATCGATGACAGCATTCAGTGCGCCGATACAAACATCTTATTCTCAGTTGTTATGGTCGATCAATGACTTCATTCAGTGTGTCGATACAAACATCTTATTCATTCTCAGCTTATCCTTACAAGCTTCCAAAACCACAACCATAGCCATAACTGTAGCCTCTAGGACCACTGAACATACAATTAGGTTTTATTTTTCATTGCTTAAAGTGAATTGCCGAGGCAATCTTCATGTGCAGAGTGCCGACATTGAAAATCAAAATAGACCTAAAAGAAATAAAATAGACCTTTGTGCAGAGGGCCGACACTGAAAATAACAATAGAGCCAAAAGAAAATTTTGTGGGCAGTAAAATTATTGGAGCATCCAGACAAACACCGAGTGAGCAGTAAAAATTTTTTGTTGTTGTTGCATACAAACACATTGACAAAGCCTGGCATCAAAATAAAATTAAAAATGGAGAAATTTCTGCATATATATTCGGCTGTTATTGAAGATCTTGACATTGAAAATCAAAATCACATCAAAAAAAAAAATCACATTGATCTTGACAAAGCCAAGCCTAAAAATCAAAATGAGAATGAAAATTGTAAAATACATATCCTGCGCTGAAAATGGTAAAACACATCTTGCGCTGGTGGTGAAAATGTCATAAAACGCGGTTACTGCACATTGTTGAACATTGCTAAACAGGAATCAATGGAACTTGAAAAAAAGCAATTGAAGAAAGCAAGAATGGAGAAAGCCAAGATGACGAGCTCATACCTTTGCTGCGGAAAAGTGAGCAAACCAGGAAACAATGGCAGAAACAACTATGAAGGGGAAGTTGATGGGCGACGTTGGAAGGAGGGGCGAGTAGCAGTTCTGTAAAACCAAAAAAACTTAGATCCTGAAATAGCGGCGCTGCATAAATGAGGTTCAGGTGGTGAAGCGGCCGAGGATGAGCTGTGGAGCAGGCTCAATGGAGGAGAATATGCAGAGTAACAAACTGAAAGCTTAAAAACTGAAGATGAAATATGAAGGTCTCTTTAGAGGAGAGTAAAAAACTGAAAGCTGTGGATGGTGCTTGCCGTGAAATTTATACTGAAAGCTTGGAGTAGACTCTCAATGGCAGAAAGCTGGGCTCGGTAGATTGCTGGAGGAGGCGAATGGCCGTGAAAGCTATAGACGAGGAGCTCTCTGATATGGGCCTTCCCCTTAGACCGTGGCTATGGCAACTCACGGGTTTTATCCGTGGGTTAGAGAGAGAGGGAGAGGGGAGAGGAGAAATAAGAGAGAGAGAGTCTTGATTTCTATTTCTTTTTCCTTCCCCAAATTGTTCACAACACACACATAAATAGGTTCCACAAAAGTGCCCCCCAATTAGGCTTATAACAATGGGTCAAATACGCTAAAATAAAATACGCAGAAATAAAGATAAACGGCACGAAACACGCCATATAACATCACCGCCCCCATCCGAAGATAGCTTGTCCTCAAGCTGGATCGAAAGACATTGGGGCCCCGACATCACCCGTCGGGTCATCCTGGAGTGGGTCATCGACTTACAGCCAAAATAGGCGTTTGCATCTGTCCCGACGTGAAAGGATCATCACAATTGTAGCATAGGCCTTTCTCGCGTCGTTCGGCCATCTCGGTGCGGGACAAACGACGGCGAACAGTAGGCCGCAGAGGAGCGTCCTGGAATGGATCCGTGTCAGGCAAACTGGAAAGAGAGGAGGCTCCCGAAAAGCCTCGACGTCCTAAGGGTGGACGGTCCAAAAGCAGGCGTTGTTCACAAGCCCTGGCGAGACTCATAACTGTGTTGAGATTAGGGGGTAGGAGGAATTCCACATCTCAACGTAAGCGCTCGTGCAGGCCGACCGTGAAGAGCGGAACCTGTTGCTCTGGTAAGACAGACGTCGCGCGAGACAGAAGAATCTGAAATTTTTCCAGGTAGGTGTCGATGGAACCGTCCTGTTTGAGATTTGCAAGATGGCCCAGTGGGTTGCCCTGTAGAGCCGGGCCGAACCGAAGGGTGCAGGCCGTGCTGAAATCTGCCCAGGAAATGTTGGGATGTTCCCGCAAAAGCTGGGTGAACCATAATTGTGCGGGGCCGAGTAAATGGAAGGAAGCGATGCTGACGCATTCTTCATCTGGTGTACAGTGGTTTGCGAAAAAAATAACGCAACGCGTAAGCCACAGAAGAGAGTCGTCGCGGCCCTCGTAGATGGGAAAGTCCATCCGAATAGTACGTGCGTAGGTGGGATAGTCCGCGCCCGGAGGAGCAGTGGAGTCCACTCTGCTTGCCGAAGGGTGGTCGGTTGCAGTCAGCAGTGGAGGGGACGACATGCCCTGTAGGGCATCCAAACGGGCGTTGAGGGCGTCCATCTTGACGTTCTGAGTCGCGAACATAGAGTGGAAAAGAGCCATGAGGTCGGCGAGGGAGGGAGGCGCATCTGCCATTGGAGATAGGGCCGAACAGTTGGCCGGTGCTGCTGGAAGGAGGCCGGCAGAAGAAGAAGGGCGTTGGACTGTAGGAGCGGGGCTGGAAGAGCGTTTTCGGGTGCCAGAGGCACGGTCGGCGTGATCGGCGGGCGAAGCGCGCGCGCGGGTTCGGCCGAGCAGAAGAGAGGTCGAAGAGGACGGCGGTGGTCTCTGATACCAAGTTGATATGGGCCTTCCCCTTAGACCTAGTGAGCTGCGGCGGCGCTATTGCTGCGAGGCGGAGGCGGACGACGTCGATCGATGATTATCGCGGAAGGGGGCGGCTGCCGGATTCGGCTAGGGCAACTCACGGGTTTTATCTGTGGGTTAGAGAGAGAGGGAGAGGGGAGAGGAGAAATAAGAGAGAGTATTGATTTCTATTTCTTTTTCCTTCCCCAAATTGTTCACAACACACATAAATAGGTTCCACAAAAGTGCCCCTCATTTAGGCTTATAACATTTGGTCAAATACGCTAAAATAAAGATAAACGGCACGAAACACACCACATAACACTCTCCTTCTTTGTTAATGGAGGAGGCTGTTGCTTTCGAGGAATCGATGTGGAGGAGACGTGAGAGGAGACTGTTGTTGCTTTCGGCAGAATGCTTGAGAGAAAAGCATGGGCTTGCCATACCAGAGAATCAAGTACCTTAGGGCGGGCAAAAAGCTGGCGGGAGGACTCCTTTGCCGGCGGGAGGAGTAATTTGTTGGCGTGTCAAAAGTTTTGGGCCAGGAAGAATCAACGAAGAAATTGCGGAAGAACCAAACTGAGGGATTGCGATGCCCTACCTGCCCAGAAGAACCGAGGAAGAAATCGCGGTCATCGCGATTTTAAGGTGGGCGAACAGTGAATAGAACCAAGATTTAAAATAAAAATAAGCGCTCGGCCGGCCGAAATACAAAAAGGCCCCAAAGTTAAGCCAAAAAATATTTTAATGAGGGTATTTTGGGATTTAAAAGTTACAACATGTGATGTTTAGGAGTTTCCTTATACAATAAAGATATATAAATTTTTATTATATTAATTATACATATATTATACGAGTGCCCGACACGAGGATCCGCCCCTATGGCCTTGCACGATAGTACCCGACCGGCGACGACGGGCTTTGTCTGCTCCCGGCGGGCTTTGCCCGTCCGCAACTGGCTCCGCCCGACCCGCAACATATACATATGAGTACTCAAAATGACCGTAAAAAAATATAAATCAATAAAACAATATTTATTTTGTAAAACAAATTATATTTTAACGTTAAAACATTAAACCTTCTCGTATCATTCCTAACTAGAGACAATAGGTTTAGGGTATCTAGTGTTTTTATTTTTTTTATTTTAATATTGTAAAGTTGTGTAATTACCTAAAAGAGTATTGTCTTTATAATATACTAATATAAAGTTCTGTATAATTGTGTAATTATGAATACAACTATAAGAGCAATATAGGGATATTTGCAATGTTTCACCAAAGATTAGTTTTCGTATAATATTAGATATATATATATATATACATATATTTATATATAAAAAACCGCCTGCAAAATAATATGTATTTATATATATTTAAAGGAGGCGGTTTTATTGATAACATAAATTTTTAATTAATTATAATAATTATTTCCTTAAATTTTTTTAATGCGGGCGGAGCCCGCCGTTCTAGAGCGGCGGCGGGTCCCCCCACCGGTGAAGGCCGGGGGAGGGCGGAACCCGCCGCTGAAAGCCGAGTACTGTCACGCGGGGCACTGGGGCCCCGTGCACTGTCACTCGTGTGTGTACACACACTCACGGAACAATGGAAATACACATAATGCACATTTCGAAAATTCCGCGCGAGGCTCGCCGTCCATGAACGCGTGTGACAACGGGGCGGCCGGCGGTTGCGGGCTCGCCGGCCACCGGCCGCCCTGCGGTAAAAAAAATTGCAGCGGGGCGGCCGGCGGACCTGGTCTCGTCGGCGTCCACGCCTACGAGCCCAAGGCGGTCGGTGGCCGGCGAGCCTGCGGCTGCCAGGCTCCCCTCTGTAAAAAAAATTTTGCAGATAGCACCGACGAGCCCAGGGCGGCCGGTTGTCGACGAGCCCACAACCTCCGACCGCCTCAATGTAAAAAATCAAGCGCAACAATTTTTTTGCCCTTGGATTAAATCCAAGGGCAAAAAATCGGCGGGCGTATAGGGTGAAAATCTGCATAATGCGGCACACCCGCTTCTAAACATGCCCGTATATGATATTTTCCTATATATATATATATATATATCTTTACTACATTATAAAGATGTATGTTGGATTGCATCTAGACCATTCAATAGATCCCAAAAGTCCAAATTGTTAATCTCCACCGTCCTTAATTTATTGATAAAAAAAATGAAAAATTGCAGACCTCCTATAGCGCTATACACGGTGAGGGATTGGAGAGAGAAAAAAGAGGCGAGAGTGTGTGTGGGTGGGCGGGAGGTTGGAGAGAGAGAGGGGGAGAGAGAGGTGGAGAGATGAGTAGAAAGTGACATGGCAACGGGAGACAGAGAGAAATTAAATTTTTTAAAGTCAAACAGTCCATTTTTTTACAAAATAAAAATTGTAATATTGATTTATATTTTTTTACGGTCATTTTGAGTACTCATATGTATATGTTGCGGACGCATCACGTCTTGATGCAGGCGCATCCCATCTTGATGCAGGCGCAGCCCGCAACGATGCATAGAGCACGGGCAAAGCCCGTGCGAAGGAGGGTGAAGCCCGCATGGATGCGACCAAAGTCCGCCCGAGAGTATTGAGCACGAGTGTAGCCCGTGCGAAACCGAAGCATCGCATAAGACGTAATTGAAGATTTGCATAAGACGTCATCGAAGCTTCGTAAGATATTCGTCACAAGGGATGACATCCTTTAGAATTTCTATGCGGGCGAAGCCCGCTAAGAATCAGCGAACACGGGCGAAGCCCGTGCGGAGCTGCTCGTATATATATATATATATATATATATATATATATATATATATATATATATATATATATATATATATATATATATATATATATATATATCAGTGTTGTAGATATCCTCCGACATGTCGGCCGATATAAAGGTTTTATGGACAAAACGACACGTTTCCGATATTATTTTGCAAAATATCTTTTTGAAATATATCCTCTGATATGTCTATTATTGACTGATATATTCGCCGATATATCGGCCGATATATCCCGATATTTTATCGATTGGTTTTTTCAACTTATTTTAATTAGTGTCTATGGTCTAATAGATAATAGACCAAAATTGTTTCATTATTTAAGTTCTTTTTTCCCTTTGGTTTTCTTCCTTGCCCAAGTGTATCATCGATGTCAATTATGCATGTTCTATGAATTATGGACTAAAGATTTCTTATCTTTCATTGTTACGGACAACTTCCCGATATTCTACTTTCTCTTGTTTTATTTCATGCATTATACCGTTATTACTTGTATAACACAAAATGCTTATATTAGTTTAATAAATTTAGAAGTTCAATAAATATCAAATTATTAATATATATAAATGTAAAAATGATTAAATTTATAAATAATTACACATATAAATAATTAAATATTAAAACCCGATATATGAAATATCCCCGATATATCCCCCGACATAGTAAAACCGACATGAAAAACCTAAACCGACGTGTCCCCGATATCCGATATTTACAACATTGATATATATATATATATATATATATATATATATATATATATATATAGGGTCGTGATATATTCGCATTTGATCACCTGCGAAGAACCAATCTCCGTCTTCCAACAAAGAGGCACGTGATCCTCTGCATCCTGTAGGCTTCCCAGGGAGGCGGCCGACGGCCGCGGGCTTGTCGACCGCCCTGGGTACGCCGGCAACTCTGGGTTCGCCTGCGGGCACCAAGGTTGTCAGGATCGAGATCCTAGATGAGATCGTTTTGAGGTAGGATCGGATCAGATAGTAAGGTCGGATCGAGGATCGCTTTACAAAATTAGGATCGATTTACAAAATTTGGATCGTAGGATCGTAAGATCCTATGATTCGGATCGCGATCCTGACAACCTTGGCGGGCACGCTGGCGAACCTAGGGCGGCGGCGAGCCCGCAATCGCCGACCACCGCCCTGAGAAAAAAATTTGGAACAACGGCGGTGGCTCCGGTCTCCCGGGTTTGCCGGCGTGCCCACCGACGAACCCAGGCCGGTCGGTGGTCGGCGAGGCCACAACCACCGCCGCCACTGCTGGGTTCGCACTGCATCCTGTCCGCAAAAAAAACGACTGCATCACTATAGCGGATATAAGCACGGCTAAATTTCGCTCTTCGCACATTCACACGCTAATTAATTCGCACAGGAACAGGACTCTATCCAGAGTGATCTAGTCATTCCTATATAGAGTCATGTTACTGTGCGAATAAATTTGCGTGCGAATGTGCGAAGAGCGAAATCCAGTCGTTCCTATATTCGCTACAGTGATCCAGGCGTTCTTTTTTTGGCGGGAGGTATGCAGTGCGAACCCAGCAACGGCGGCGGTGGTTGCGGCCACGCCGGCTGCCCTGGGTTTGTCGGCGGGCACGCCGGTGAACCCCAGGAAGCTGGTGGTCGGAGCCACCGCCGCTGTTGCAATTTTTTTCCCAGGGCAGCAGCCGGCGCCTACGGGCTCGCCAGCCACCCTGGGTTCGTCGGCGTGGCCGTCGACGAACCCAGGGCGGCCGGTGGACAGTGAGTGCGCAGCCGCCAGCCACCGCCCTGGGAAGCCAACGGGATGCGGAGGATCACAGGCATCTTTGCTGAATGGCGGAGATTGGTTAGAGAGAGAGAGAGCAGAGGATCACGCGCATCTTTGCTGAATGGCGGAGATTGGTTAGAGAGAGAGAGAGAGAGAAGATATATAAAGATATCCACTTATGATGTAACCCAATGGACCAACAAATCTGGAACTCCCAATCAATAGTGAAGGAACCTCCAATTCAAATTTCGTGATGCTCCTCTTCAACTCTCACAATACCTTAAAATCCCATGCTATTGCGACACCTGCTGCAACGCCTGATGTCGATGCCCGTTGTCCGCTGCCAAATCCCGCAGTCAACTCCTGTCACAAAACACCATCCGACAACTCATATTATATAAGCCCGCCGCCGACTCCCGCAAAGAACCGCAGTAATCCCCGATCTCCTCATTCCCACCTATACGCATGACTATGTCTATCCCTTTGAATGTCGGGGGGCTTCTCGATTTTTTGCTCCCCCCTCACAGAGCTACGGGCTACCACCTCCGCCTCCAATAAGATCTTTTCTGAAGTTAAGATGCTTACGTCTCAAAATCCTGCAATCTTCTTTTCATTTCAAATTAGTTTCCTCCTAGAATGTTTAGTTTTTTTGTGTTTTACGGTGTTTACATGAGTGCTGCCTTCTTGCTAAATCACTGGGTAGATCAAGAGGACTAAAACCCACCTCATTAAGCGGTTGCAGTTTCATTAATGGCAGCAATATCATGGCGTGCAATGGCTTCGTTAATGGTGGCAACTTCATTCTTGGTAGCAGATTTATTAACTTTGATATTTTTCAATCAGATGTTCTTTCAACTAGATGCTGAAATATTCTTCTGAAGGTCAGAACGTGTATGGCTTCATCATCTACTCTAGGTTAACTTCTGATATCTAGGTTCATATTTCTATGCTGAATAAAAATAACATTCAAGCCTTTATCCCACTATAGTGTGATTTGCTATATGGATTCTTTGTTGCAATTGTGCCCTCTCTTCAGTCATAAACTCACTAATGCCTAATTCAATCCTTTCTTTCTTTATAATTTCATTCCAAATCTTTATTAGTCTACCCCTCGCCCATTTAACATGTCCGGTGACTAAACTCTCACAACGCCTAACAAGCACCTCCATTAGTGTCCTTTGTATGTGTCCAAACCATCTTAATCGAGCTTCTCGCATCTTCTCTGCATGTCGGGCCACTGACCGGGTTGGAGAACCGTCACAAACGTACAAGGGACCCGTGCATGCGTGCGTTAAGAGAGAAATAGAGAAAGAGAATATTGGCTATATTTCATAAAATAAAAGAGAAGCAAAACTCATAATTATAATATGGTTGTGAATAGTGAGAATATAATGAAGACAACGAAACGTTGGATACACAATTGATCATTGAACACTAAAAAGAAGAAACATAGAGATTATGCAAGCAAATAGACACAATTATTTTGAACATTAAAAAAAACAGAGCTAATATGCATGTATGCGCCCTCCTCTAATTCCCCGTGTGTTTCACCAAAAATATGGTATTGTTGATGGCAGAGTTGCCTGCATACTAAATTGGTGTTCACAGAGTCCTTCAAAATTGCATACGGCTGTTTTCCCTAACATTTCAGGCGGCTATACGATAATACGAACCAAGGCACTGTAGGGTTTGACGAAGTTGAGTTCATGCGTAACCTGCTGCGAAAACACGCCTAAATTACAATAATGTCCAAAAATGTTGAAGACATGAAAAGGAGAAAATGAAGAAGAAGAGGAAGAAGAGGAGGAAGAGGAAGATAATCACGGTTTGAGAAACTGGAGAGAGAGGGCGTACGGTCTTTTTACTGGAAAGCTTCGAGCGAGAGCAAGTGAAGCGAAGGGCTTCTCTAGTCGGAAGCTTGCAGCGAGCGGAACTGGGAGAGTTTGCGGCCTCATTTCGCCCTCAGAGAAGCCGATCTCCAGGAGGGCGGAAGAGATGGGCGGAATGGGAGCGGAAG
Source organism: Platanthera zijinensis (assembly GCA_039513925.1). NCBI lineage: Eukaryota > Viridiplantae > Streptophyta > Magnoliopsida > Asparagales > Orchidaceae > Platanthera > Platanthera zijinensis. Next base: position 2,207,272 of record CM077093.1, read on the forward strand.
AGATGAGGGCGTCGAGGGGGAGCGGGATCGAGAGTGTAAGGTATTAGGGATTTTTCCAATCCACGATTTATATTCGGCCAAACCGTTTGATCATAGTCATGAATGGGCGGTCAGGATTTTCCTAATGTCTTATTTAGCTAGGCAAGCAATCAATGATGATAAATCTTTTTAATATAGTATATATATATATATATACACACACATGCCCGATCAAATAGTGAAGGAATCTTAGATTTAATCATAGACATTCATCTAAGGCCATCAAATCTGTTCAGAATTAAATTCACTCCCACAAGGAACAACCTACTCAAATTCCGCAATACTCCTCTTCAACTCCCCCAATACCCTAAAATCCCCTGTTGTTGCAATGCCTACTGAGACGCCTGCTGCCGATGCCTGCTGCCAAAACCTGTTGTCGATGCCTGCTGCCGACTCCTACCGCTAAACACCATCCGACAAGTCATATAATAGAAGCCAGCCGCTGACTCCTGCAAAACACCGCAGTAATCCCCGATCTCCTCATTATCACCTATAAGCATGGCTATGTCTGTTTCATTGAATGTCGGAGGCTTCTCGATTTTTCGCTCCCCACTCACAGAGCTACGCGCTATGGCCTCCACCTCCAGTAAGATCTCCTTATTTGAAGTTCATGATGTTTACATCTCCCAATCAGGCAATCTTCTTTTTATTTCAGGTAGTTTCCCCCTAGATTATTTAGTTTTTGTGTTTACGGTGTTTATTTGAGTGTTGCCTTCTTGCTAAATCATTGGGTAGATCAAGAGAACTAAAACCCAGCTCATTAATCGGTTGCAGTTTCAGTAATGGTAGCAATTTCTTTGTGTATAGGCCTTCATTATTGGTGGCAACTTCATTCTTGGTGGCAGATTCATTAACTTTGATATTTTTTATCAGATGCTCTTTCAACTTCAAGCTATCTGGATGCTGAAATATTTTTTTGAAGGTCAAAACTTGCATGGCTTCATCATTTACTCAAGGTTCATTTCTGATATCTTTATTCATACTTCTATGCTGAATAAAAAACAACACTAAAACCTTTATCCCACTATAGTGTGTTCGGCTATAAGGATCTTTTGTCGTCATTGTGCCCTATCTTTACTCTTTAGTCATAATCTCACTAATACCTAAGTCCGTCATGTCTTTCCTTATAGTTTCATTCCAAGTCTTTATTGGTCTACCCCTCCCCCGTTTAACATGCCTAGCTAGTGACTAAACTCTCACAGCGTCTAACAAGTGCCTCTAATGGTCTCCTTTGTGTGTGTTCAAACCATCTTAATCGAGCTTCTCGCATATTCTTTGCAATTGGTGTAACTCATGTCTTATCCCTGATACATTCATTCCTAATTTTATCCAATCTCGTGTGTCCACACATCCACCTAAGTATTCTCATATCTGCAACGCCCATTTTTTGCTCATGTACACAATTCATTGCCCAACACTAAGAACAACTGAGCATCGCTAGTCTAATTGTCGTACGGTAAAACTTGACTTTAAGTTTAATGGTACTTTACGATCACATAAGATCCCTGAAATGCCTCTCCACTCCAGCCAACCTGCTTGGATTCTATGTATCACATCTTTATCAACACCTTCATTTTTAAACTAACGATCCAAGATATTTAAAGCACTCACTATGAGAAATATCTTGTTCCCTCAACTTAATAACGAAGTCATCCGTCATTTTTGCATTGCTAAAGATAAGTTCCATATACTCTGTCTTTGCTCTGCTCAACCTAAAACCCTTCTTTTCTAAAGTGTCTCGCCAAGATTCAAGTTTCGCGTTTACACCCTCACGTGTCTCATCGACCAAAATGATAACATCCGCAAACAATAAACACCAAGGTATTGCTTGTTGGATGTTCCGTGAGCCCATCTAAGATAAAGTCATAAAGGTAAAGAGATAAGGGCTTAAAGTTGAACCATGATGTAAGCCAACAGTGGTAGATAATTTTTGTGTTAATCCTCCACATGTCCTCACCCTAGTCAATGTTTATGATATATTTACACATTTCTTTTCCAAGACTCTCCATAAGATCTCTCTTGGAACCCTATTATAAGTCTTCTAAAGATCGATAAACAGCATGTACAAATCTTGTTTTCTTTCTCGGTAGTTGCCAATGAGTCTCCTCAAAAGGTGTATAGCTTCCATGGTCGACCACCCTGGCATGAATCCAAATTGATTCTCTGAAATGCTAGTCTCTCGTCTTATTCTTCTTTCGGTTATTCATTCTCATAGTTTCATGGCATAATTTATTAATTTAATTCCTATGTAATTAACACAATTTTGTATTTTTCTTTTGTTCTTATAGAAATGTGTCAAGATATTTTCTCTCCATTGGTCTGACGTACTTTTTGACTTCACTATTTTATTGAAGAAACATGCAAGTCACAAAATTCATTCTTTTCCTAGACATTTTCATACTTCGATTGGTATATCGTCAGGCTCAACCGTCTTTCCATTTTCATTTTTTTGGAGCGTCATTTACCTCTGATACTTAAATGTTATGATAAAACGTATGTTTTTATACACCTCTGATTTACTTAACTCTTTCAATTCATTATCTTTTGTTTCATTATAGAGTTGATAAAAATATTTTAATCGTCGCTTATTTAATAGTCACATCATCCGTCAAAACTGTATATGTTTATGCATTTAACTCGACTTAAATCTCTTGTATTCCTCTCTCTAGCGGTAAGGGTTGGGATTTGAGGGTTGTATGGGTTGCGGATGAGGGTTTCGGAGGGGGAAAAAGAAGGTTATGGATGGGTAGTACCTTGGGGAGGAAGTTCCACCACTAGGAGTCGACACCTAGGGCTCCACGGCGTCGGCACCGTGGCTTGATCGCAGAGTTCCGGGAATAACTTTCTCCAAAACCAGCAATGCCTCTCCAATTCTCTAACACTCCTATTTATAATACTCTAAATATTAGGGCAACCCGGGATCGACGGCTATGATTGGCCGAAGCGATCGCGTGCCAAATAAAAGGAAAAAGAACTGAAAATAACAATGTTATATATTAAAAAGATTCGCGGCGCGCATCCGGACGCATCCATGGGATCGGATCGTCCCTCCGATCAAGTCTTCCGGCGAGAATAGACGAAAGTGGGTCCCGCCTTGTCATGGGCCACCGATGGTCCTCCATCAAAAAATTTACAACAAAAATCTCTTTCGGACGTCTTTTATATTCAAAATACGCAAATAAGATGTACGGAGGCGCAAACCTCTAAGCCTGGTGAGCCTTGAGCCTTAGGCACGCCTTTAATAACATAGCGCCCCACCAAATGTTGACGCCCCCGCTAATATTGCCGCCCAAGCCGAATGTCGCCGCCCCTGATGAATTCAACCGCTCGCACAGGGGGCCCTGAGCACTGTTAGTCGTATATATATAAACAAATTCTTGATTTAAAATGTCAATTGTTAACTGCAAACCGATATTGTCTTGATGCACCCCAGTAACCCGATATTGGCTCGTCACACCCCATTATAAACATCAACCCCGAAAATTGAAAAAAATCATCGGCAACCCAAGATATTAAACACGATCCAAAACGGAACCAGGAGAGCTCTGTTATAGCGTCGAGAGTCATTCTGGTCGTCGGGATGGGGTCAAGCAGGTGGGAGATGAGCCGTTTCGCGGTGGGGGAGAACCAGGTCGGGAAGCAGTAGTTGTGCCTATGGATCTGCCTATACATTTAGGGAAAATGAGTCGCTGAAAGGGGCAATTTTTTTACATCATTTATTACATGCCAACTCTCCATTCGTCATCTTAAGGAAAATAATCCGACCTAATTATGCTCAATACATAGAGACAAAGATGACAAGAAAACATGGCAAGGAGACTCCACAAATGCAACAAGAAACTAATAGCATGAAGAGACAGCACAAACACCAAATTCTATAGAAATATGATTAATTACTTCCTTCAATCTCCACCTTAATGGCAGAAGCAGCAGCCTCCAGTTCTTTATCCTGGAAGATATCCCAATCTCCATCCCACCGTATGAAGAACCAAGTGAAGTACATCACCCTGTGCTTGTCTCCTACTGGCGCGAACAAGTAATCCACCTCACCCAGTTCATAACTTTCATTCTCATCCAAGTTCCAGACCTTCTTCCTCCCCTTTATCACCAGCACATCGTGCCCAAATGTGTGGTGGTGTGTAAGCTCTAAGCTTCTGGCCTCGAACTTCACCACTGGTGGTGCCCAAACGTGTGGTTGGCGAAGATGGAAACGTAGACGCTCGTGCCGCAGGCGAGGAGTCCGCCAATTTCCGTCGAGGAAGGGGAGGAGGAGACGTCGTGTCCGATCTGTTCGGCGGAGTAGTACATATCGGTGCAAGATAAACGATTTTGACTCAGGGAAGAGAGTGGAGGTGGGTGGGAGACCAGGGCCTCCTTGAGGTTGCATCCAGCTTGTCAAGGACTTTGATGGCGATGGATCCATCGGCGAGGGATTGGGCCAGCGAGAGCGAGGGATCATCTTGTAGCGAGCGACCGACACAAATTTTGGGTTGCGGTTAAAGGAAGTCGGTGGGCGAAAAAACATGGTTTTTTATGATTTTGGGGGTGCATATAACCAATTTCGTAAATCGGGCTTAATTAAAAGTACAAATATGGTTTTAAGTTCACCGTTAGATGTAATCTTTGATTATTTTATTCATAAATCTTCCTTCGCCAAAATGAAGAAAACAAACCACTAATTGAGGCGAAAGTTCTGTCCTAGCCCCGATTATAGATCTTCATCCGAAATATATAGGATGTTGACACATAGGCGAAAATTTTCATTATATCTGTTAGAAAAGCCCATGTAAAGGGGCCCATATAGCCCATGTTTCTTGTTTATTTTTCCTTTCTCCTCTTTAGTCCCACTTCATGTTATAGGAATCTCTTCTCTCTTTCTCCCTCCTATAAATATGTATTCATACCTTGTATTGAGATATAGAAAGAGTATTTACAAGTTTGAGTGTTTGTCTACATGGTATCAGAGGCAATCGGTCTCTCCTGGCGGCTAGAATTTTTTTAACCGCCCTCTCTTTGCTCTAACCGGGCGGCCTTCCTCTTCTCGCTAAGCGCGCGGCTACGCGGTCTCCTCTTCCTTTGCCGCTCTCGCCTCCTTCCTTCCGTGGAGCCAGCTTCCTCCTCCTTCCCTCTCCTTTTATAGTTTTTTTCTCTTCTGACCCGTGGGCCCCTCCTCCGGTGCTACTCGCCCGGCTTCCTCCTCTTGCCCGCTCGAGTTCTCTCAACTCGCGGTTTAGTCTTCTGACCGCTCGAGTTCGCCCCTCCTCCGGTGCTACTCGCCTGATCTCCTCTTCCTTTTTTGCCCGCTCGAGTTTTCTACTCGCGGCTTCCTTCTCGTACCCGCTCGAGTTCTCTCAACTCGCGGAAACGTCTTCTGACCGCTCGAGTTCTCTACTCGCGGCTTCCTCCGCTTGCCCGCTCGCGTTCTTCTACTCGCAGCCTCTTCTCTATTCGCAGCGGCTTCTGCACGTGGTCGTGGCTTCTTGCCGCTGGTCTTCTTTCACCGTGACCGTGCGGCCTCTCCTGCTTCCTCCTATATATGTCCGCCTCTGGTGGTCTTATCGCGTGGTCTCCTTGCCTAACCGCTGCGGTTAGCCTGCTCGGGCGACTTTCTGTTTGTCCGCTTCAGGTGGTCTTCTCGCGCGGTCTCCTTGCCTAACCGCGGCCTGCTTCTCTTCCCCCTGGTCATGGGCTCCTCTCCTGAATCTTCTGTTCCGTCGGTCTCTTCTGCTGACCGTCCGGCTCCTGTAACTGAAATTCGCGATGAATTGCGGATTACGACTATCGCCTTGACCGGCAAGAAGAACTTTACGGAGTGGGTGCACTCGGTTCGCCGTGTCCTTCAATCGAAAGGCTTTCTTCATCACCTCACCCAAGCTGCTCCGGTTCCTCCAACGGATGAGTGGCTACGCAATGACGGTCGAGTGCAGACGTGGCTCCTCAACTCTTTGGATAGTGAACCATACTGCATGGTCATGTATCATGAAACTGCCAAAGCCATGTAGGATAAGCTCCAAGCCCTCTACTCTGGTAAAGACAGTCTACAACACCTCTACGATATCATCACTGATCTCCAACATCTGGATGGTGGCGGAGCATCCGACCTCACGTCCTTTGTGGCTCGGGCCAAGACTCTGGTCGAAGCATGGATTCAGCATCAACCTCCCACGCTGGATCTTGCGGCACAACGTGCTCAGAAAGAGGCTGTTGGCGTAGCCATGATGATGGCTCGTGTTCCGCCTCATCTACGGAGCATTCGGGCACAGATTCTCTCTTCCGCGGCTACTCCCTCACTGTCCGATGTGTGTGCCATGTTGCTTAAGGTCTCACCTCCTCCTGATTGCCCGGCCCCTCCATCACCAGCTCTACTTCAGCAAACTTCGGCTCCCCTTCTCCCGCTTCCCTCGTCTACTCGTGGGGGACGTTCTGGCTCGCGAGGCCGAGGTCGCGGCAAACCACCCCTAAAGTGTTCTTTCTGCGGGAAGGATGGTCACCACGAGGCTGTTTGCTATCGGAAGCATGGATTTCCTCCTCGCCCACAGGCTACTGTTGCTGCTACCGACTCCTCTTCTCGGTCTGATCTTGACGAGGTCCGCCTTCAGCTGCAACAACTCCATGGTTTGCTTAGTCGCCCTCCAGCCTCGGTTGCCTCTGCCTCCTCTATCTCCCATGAAGGTATGGCCCATCTCTCCACAAGTCCACATTGGATAGTGGATTCTGGTGCTACTCATCACATTACTTCTCGGCGACCACAACAATACCTCCACTCGTCACATCCCAGGTGTATTACCGTGGCTAATGGGGACACGGTTCCTGTTGTCGGCTCTGCTGATATCCCTCTCACTCCGTCTCTTTCTCTTCGCTCCGCTCTTAACGTGCCGAGCTCTCCTTTTAATTTACTCTCTGTTGGTCGCCTTACTACAGATTTAAACTGCTCAGTAACTTTTACTTCTTCCTCTTTTCTGATACAGGATCAACAGAGCCGGACTATCATTGGTAAGGGTCGACTGCAGAACGGGCTCTACATCCTTGATGACCCTCCAGCTATCCTGGCATCTGTCTCCTCCGTCGATTGGCATCGCCGTCTTGGGCATGCCCCTTTACCCATCCTCCAGAAGGCTCTTCCCAATGTATCTTTACCTGTTTTTCAGTGTGAAACATGTGTTTACGGCAAACAGCCGCGTTCATCCTTTCAATCTCATTGTACCCGGAGCGCTGCTCCATTTATGTTAGTTCACTCTGATATTTGGGAACCGTACCGTGTTACTAGCATTTCTGGTTATCGTTATTTTTTAACGTTTATTGATGATTACTCTCGGATGACATGACTCTACTTACTTCGTGATCGCTCTGAGCTTTCACAGATCTTTCGGGCATTCCTCCTCGAGACCCGCACCCAATTCTCCACCACTATCCAAACTCTACGAACGGACAATGCCCGCGAGTACACTGGACATGAATTTGCAAACCTCTGCTCTGAATTCAGGGTTATTCACCAAACATCATGTGTCTATACCCCGCAACAAAACGGAACAGCTGAACGTAAGAATCGACATCTACTCGATGTGGCTCGCTCCATCATGCTTCAGATGCAAGTTCCTAAATCTTACTGGAACTTCGCTCTCTCCACGGCCTGTTACCTCATCAACCGTCTTCCATCAACAATTCTCCATAATGCCACCCCATTCAGCCTTCTGTTCCCTTCTACTCCTCCATTCTCCCTTCCACCCCGCATATTTGGATGCGTTTGCTATGTCCACACTCTTGGTCCCTCTATGGAAAAGTTGGAGCCCCGGGCAACCAAACAGATCTTTGTTGGCTATTCCCGGACCCAAAAGGGATATGTATGTTACTCCCCAGCTACTCGGAAGGTGACTGTCTCTGCCGATGTGACCTTTCGGGAAGATCTCCCTTTTTTCACTACCTCCGATTCTCCACCTTCCCCACCCGCCGTCATACGTCCTGCTATTCCGGTTACCACTCCGTCCTCCCCACCATGTCCGAACAAGGCCCTCCCTGTTCCATTGGCAAACAAGACCCTCCCTCCTCCCAAGCCACCTGTTATACGAGTTTACACCCGTCGCCACCCTGTCTCCGTTACCCCAATGCAGTCGGCTTCGACCTCTGATGCTTCGCGCTCTGACGATCCGGCACCAGATTCTACCGCTCATCCCCTGGCGAACTATGTATCATTACATCGCCTCTCTCCAGCACTCCACAGTTTTGCCACCTCCCTCTCTTCTATTTCTATTCCTAACACTGTGCAGGAAGCTCTGCATCATCCTGGCTGGCAGGCGGCTATGGACGAAGAGATGACGGCTCTCTGGGCGAACCACACCTGGAATCTGGTACCTCTCCCTCCAGGTCAGAGACCTGTTGGCTGTAAATGGGTCTTTGTTATCAAACATGCTCCAGATGGCACGATTGACCGTCTCAAGGCCCGACTGGTGGCTCGTGGCTTCACTCAACAACACGGACTTGATTACGAGGAAACTTTCTCTCCAGTCGCGAAGTTGAATACCGTCTGTGTCCTTCTCTCCGTGGCGGTTCATCGGCAATGGCCATTACACCAACTGGATATCAAAAATGCTTTCCTAAACAGCGACCTCCAGGAAACTGTCTACATGCAGCAACCTCCCGGGTTTGAGATCACGGGGGAGTCTCGAGTATGTCATCTGAAAAAGTCCATTTATGGTCTCAAACAATCTCCTCGGGCATGGTTTGATAAATTCTGTAAGGCAGTTCGGGAAGTCGGTTTTACTCGAAGTTCTATGGATTTTTCCCTCTTTACGCGGCATCGAACAACTGGAACTATTCTCTTATTGGTATACGTTGATGACATCTTAATTACTGGAGACGACTCAAAGGGCATCCAAGCAGTTAAACAGCACCTTAGCTCCGTTTTCCAAACTAAAGATCTGGGTCAACTCCGGTACTCCCTTGGCCTTGAGATCGCGAGACGGCCAGACGGACTTGTCATTTCCCAGAGAAAGTACTGCCTGGATCTCCTTTGGGATGCTGGTTACTCCGGATGCAAGCCTACTACCACCCCAATAGACGCAAATCAGAAGTTGTGTGCTCATGCCTCCGACACTGATCTTCCTCTTCAGAATCCGAAATACTATAGAAGACTTGTTGGAAAATTAATCTACCTAACAGTTACTAGACCAGATATATCCTTCGCCGTTGGAGTGGTCAGCAGATTTATGCATGCTCCGCGCACCTCGCACCTTCATGCTGTTGAGCGCATCCTCAGATACCTGAAAACTGCTCCGGGTCAAGGACTTGTCTACAAGACCTCATCCTCTACTCCGAGATTAGTTGCATACTCTGATGCCGATTATGCCGGGTCCTTGGATGATCGTCGATCAACCAGTGGTTTTTGTACCTATTTTGGAGGTCATCTCATCACCTGGCGAAGTAAGAAGCAAGTCGTTGTGGCTCGATCCTCAGCAGAAGCAGAGTACCGATCAATGGCTTCGGTTGTCTCTGAGCTAACGTGGCTGGAAAGCCTTCTTGTCGATCTCGGGGTAAAACTTCCATCACCTTCCCTTCTGCTATGTGACAGCCAAGCAGCTATACATATTGCAAAGAATCCAGTCTTCCATGAGAGAACAAAGCATATTGAAGTAGACTGTCATTTTATCCGGGAGAAAGTTCAAATGAAGAAGATCGAACTAAAACATGTTCCAGGCATTGAACAAGTCGCTGATATCCTCACAAAGGCTCTACCAAACACCTTATTCTATCAGTTGTTGTCCAAGCTTGGTGCATACGATTTGTACGCTCCAGCTTGAGGGGGAGTGTTAGAAAAGCCCATGTAAAGGGGCCCATATAGCCCATGTTTCTTGTTTATTTTTTCTTTCTCCTCTTTAGTCCCACTTCATGTATAGGAATCTCTTCTCTCTTTCTCCCTCCTATAAATATGTATTCATACCTTGTATTGAGATATAGAAAGAGTATTTACAAGTTTGAGTGTTTGTCTACAATATCAAAAGTGATATCTCAGATATCATTTTGATATCTTAGTAAAAACGAATAGAGATTGATCTCCTAGGGATCATCTATCGAAAGTGACATCTAAGGTATCCAAAATAATATCTTAGATGTTATCTTGAATGACTAATAATCAGTTTGGAGAGAGAGACGAAGGAGAAAAATATCTATAATTTTTGTCGGTGTGTCAACATCCATGACCTCCCTGAAAAACGACATATCATGTGTGAGATGAGTGGAAGAGGAGGATCGTGTTCGGCTGGCCGTGAAATCACCGGAAATGAAAGAGGTTGTAGTTGATATGGATGACAACTTGAATCAATGTTGGTAACGGAAGAAAACAGTGGAACCGTGAATCGACTGGATGCGGAAGGTGGGTGGAAGGATAAAAAAGTTCTTACAATTTGTCGCCGATACATTTCATTTGTGTCTTTATGCATGTTATTTCGAGTGTTCGAGTCGAGTCGTAGTTACGATTAATTAGAGTTGTCATGTGTTAGTATTTTGCGCATCTACTTTTATTTTAGGGTATTTACACTCATGCCACTCATAAGCCTTTAAATAGACCAAAATTAAGTAATCCCGAAAGGGATATCGCCAATTTGAAATCAAGTCTTCGGTTATTGTATGAGTTATGAATGAATGAATCCATTTTTTCTTTATCTCTTTCTAAGTCCCCCCTCCCCCTCTCTCTAGTTCTCTTTTTTACCCCAATTTCAAGGATAAGAATTGAGCAAGACTCCCCTTCTTCCTCTCCCCTCACATTCTCTCCGCCTCCACTAGCACCTCCTCCGACGTTACGGGCTAGGCCTACAACATAAAAATTCAGAATAAAACTTTTGATTCCATGGTTATGTTTGCCACCCTCCCTGAAAGTTGTTCCGCACTCAGTTGTTAGATATATATATATATATATATATATATATATATATATATATATATATATATATATAGGGTTAATTACCAGGACCTCCCCTGCGAGTTTGCGTAATTACATGTGCCTCCCCTCTATGTTTGAATATTACAATGACCTCCCCTCCAAGATTGCCCCATTTACAATCTCACCCTTTCTTCCAAAACTTTCGCCTAAGTTATTGAAATGTCATACATACCTTTACTCTAAATCAGCCCAAATGGTCTCATTTCCGTCATTTCACATTTTTCAATCCCGCTTTGCCCTATTTCGGCGAGACGCACACTTCTGCGACAACTGCGCATGTCGTCTTCTTCAGTCGGAGGCTTACTCGATCTACTTTGATCTTCTTCGTCCTTATTGACTGTAACCATCTACACTTTCATGTCATTATAAAGGGTAAAATTGGAATATATATTTTATTTGCTGAATAACATATTTTCCATCCATTTTTTTAACAGAAGGAGGAGATTGTAAACTTGTTAAACTTGAAGGGGAGGTCTTTGTAATATTAAAAGATAGAGGGGAAATACCTGTAATTATGCAAACTCACACGGGAGGTCCCGTTAATTAACCATATATATATATAGAGAGAGAGAGAGAGATTTACCAGAACCTCCCCTCAAAGTTTGCATAATTACAGCTTGCACCCCTCTAACTTTGGAAATTACAATTACCACCCCCCCCCCTCAATGTTTACATTTCCTAACATTCATGCACAAAAAGACCCCCCTAAAGATTTACTCCAAGGGGGTACTTTTGTGCATGGATGTTATGAAATGTAAACATTGAGGGGGAGGTTTTTGTAATTTTGAAAGATAGAGGGGTTCAAGCTGTAATTACACAAACTTCAAGGGGAGATCCCGGTAAATAATCATATATATATATATATATATATAAGGGAGAAAGGGGGCTGAAAACCCAAACGGGAACCAGGCGGCGGAGTAAACATCGGCGAATAGTCTGGGAAGGAACATTCTGCGATCGAGCGAGTTCTTATATGATATGTGACTTTTGTTTTCATTCAGTGAATTGTACAAAGATAAAATTCAGGATCACATTATATTATGTGGTTGATCTACGACAGAAGGACAAGATGCGAACCGAGTTTCAAAGATTTTTGCGATATCTCAAGATATCATCACAACTCCTAGAATACTACCATCTTCTCAGTCATTTTATCCTAGAGATTAATTTTCATACTTCCATTCCTGCATGAGAAGAGCAATCATGGAGTCTGGTAATATATTCAACATAAGCATACATTTCAACCTAAACTTCTCTATTCACAAAATGTTTGTCTGGGATCACTGCAGTTAGAACATCGATAAAGTCTCCAGAAGATAATGGCTCTGTTTAGGAGAGCTGTTGTGGATTGGAAATCTGATGATCGTGTAGAGCTCTTTGAAAAGCTATTTTGAAAAGTTGTTACCTGTTTGGAAGAACAACAAAAACAGCTCTGGCGGACTAACCATCATTGGCTTCCACCCCGTCCGGAACAAGAACTCCTCCCACTCAATCTCCGCCGAGAAACATGAGGTACAAGTGTACGACCACTAGGGTTCAGGTCCATCGGATATGGAAGAAGAGGGCCGCGACAGTGGCTGGTCGGAGAAGATCCAAATGGCCGCGAGGTCATTGGGGAAGGCACGACCGATCTGGAAGTGGAAGGCACGATTAGATCTGTTTGGGAACGATGAAGGTGAGGTCATCGGGGGTTCCAAATGGCCAGAGAAGGAGATGATCCAGCTGTGAAGCTTGTGATAAGATCTGGCGTCAACCCAACACCTTTCGTCGTCTTCCTCGCCAGGTTTTGCCCCACACCAAGTTCACGTTGGAGCACAAGGAGAAGATGCAGATCTTTGCCGAGAAGCCCTAGCACAGAGAGGAGGAAGGGAGCATCGTCCATTCGGCGGCGCTCCGAGAGGGATTTTGCTCCGGCGAGAGGGATTTCGCCCGACGAGAGGCATTTTGCTCCGACGCAGAAGCAGGGCGACGGGACACTGGTCGAAGGAGGGCAGGGGAGAAATAAAAAATCTATTTACAAAGCGCTAAGCTGACCCCTCACAGCTTCTCAAAAATAGCTCCATCAAACTTGATTTTTGAAAAGTTGGGCATGCAGAGCTGTTCCAAACAATTTAAAAAACAATTCTGGCGGTTGGAATATAGCTTTTCCAACCGCCAGAGCTGTCCCAAACAGAGCCATAAATACTGCAGGGCCTCAATTCTTGTGTTTAGTACTATTAAGTAAAGAACTATTTTAACTAATAAATTAAATCTATTTTTAATATTAGTGCATTTCTATTCAAAGAAAAAGCATTCTCTTCCTTGAAATTAAAAGTTGCTTTTCAACTTTTTTGCAATGTATTTCAAGATTGAGAATTCGATTCCGGCCGCAAATCACTCGAACTCGCATCTTCAAGTAAGATCCAATCACATTTGGCAAAGTAATTGGTCAAGCAATCACAATGAAGCAATTGGTCAGGCAATCACAATGAAGCAATTGGTCAAGCAATCACAATGAAGCAATTGGTCAAGCAATCACAATGAAGCAATTGGTCAAGCAATCACAGTGAAGTGATTGGTCAAGCAATCACTGTTGATGGGATCTAATTTCACGGTAGTCGCGTTCAGAAAGACAACAATATATTTTTATGCAATATTTATATTTTTTATGTCATGTATATTTAGTGGGTTTATGTTTCAGACAATTGCCCGTCCGTAGTGGGTTCTAAGTTTATAAATAGGAAACAGCACAAATTTTGGACAAATACCGGGTACTTATGGTCATCCCACGGTGCCGATTTTGTGGATCCTTGGTGTTGAGGCTAAGGTAGCAACCCCCACTACCCATAACTAGCTATAATCAGACTCCAAATCCCAGTGAAATTCCATGCTCTGTAGACTCGTCAAAATCAACCCAATCTGCCCTGTAACTACCATACTAATTCCCCATCTCTACAACATACTCCTAATTACTGCAATTTCCCAGTTCCTGTGAACTTGCCTGAGCCTGAACCAATCCATCAACAGTTCCAGCATCCTATCACCCCTCCAAAGGCCCATCTTTGATGCAGAATTCCTTCCTGATACCAAAAATTGTACCGAATGTAAACAGACCTGTTGTCCAGTCCCAGAAATCAGCAACTTAGTAATTTTTCAAGCTTCACTTACACCTATAAGTTCCAATTTAAAGTCTTTATTGTCTTGTATTGATTACTTGTTGAAAACATACAATTTGAGATCTTAATTTATAAAAGTTTGCACAATTTTAATCCTATTGGAGAGACACGCATTTGCAGATCATTTAAACGAAACACTTTCTTCTTAAATTAAACTAGATCTTGCTTGTGTTTCTAATGTCTAATCTCAATTGTGCATATTTGTGAATTCAACTATAATTTCATAATTTATTGCTATTAAAAGTTGAACAAATGCATGCATATGGCATCATTTTAGAATTCCCTACAGCACTAAACTTACATTCATCCATTAGAGTTCCCTGAGGCACGATTCCATCACATGCCTAGAGCAGTCCCGCATCACTAGTGTTGAGCAATAGCGCATCTTGTGCAGTTTGTCACACAAGAAGCATTTCAAGGGTTGACAATCTCCCTTGCGATCCCTAAGGTACACGCATGTATCCCCTTATAACTTGAATCAAGATTCTCTCCATTTCAAGTGAAATAGATAGTATTCATTTCACAATCCAGATCTATTTTTGGTTGATCCGATGGATTCACTAATCCCATCCAGTTTTATTTTTCTTTTAATCAAAAAATTCACACTATTAGATCAAGTGATGATGCATCCACGCCATGAACTGGACCTTCATTCGGGATCCCAAATGGAGAGGGATCCCGGTCCTATAACTTGGGGTTGTCTTCTTATCACTCCAACTGTTGGACTCATTGTAATCTCACGCACCATTGCAATTTTCACTGTGCATGGGGTTTAACATATACCTTCTCATGAACTTCATCAATGTCTCAATCATTGACATGACCTCAGACAAGACAAGGCTTGCATACAGCGTACCTCAGTACTGCAACTCAAAAACTTACCTAGAATTTGAGTGTCCATGAACTTGGAAGTACG
Source organism: Platanthera zijinensis (assembly GCA_039513925.1). Classification (NCBI taxonomy): domain Eukaryota; kingdom Viridiplantae; phylum Streptophyta; class Magnoliopsida; order Asparagales; family Orchidaceae; genus Platanthera; species Platanthera zijinensis. Next base: position 2,222,315 of record CM077093.1, read on the forward strand.
TCATGTCTTTTCTTATGGATAAAATTTGAAGCAATTGCTTCAGAACTCCATATAATCACAGACATCATCTTTAGGCACCAAGCCACAAAATTAATCCATGGCTTCGTTCTTTATATACTATGGCCATAATTGTTGTAGAAAATTCTTATGAAGCCCCTCTCAGATTGTGATGGTCCATCAACTGTAGTGATCACATGCATGATAGCATCAAAGAAAACATCAATAAGATGCATTGATGTAGTGGTATCTATACCTCATCATCCATGATCTACATAGTGCAGGTGTACTACTCCAAACTCCATAAGTTGTTTTAAGTCCTTTGTCACGCCCCGACCCAAAAATCTCGAATTAATGAGGTGGGAACTATGGACATGAGGTAAGAATCTTTTTCAACATGAGCTTAGAAGTAAATATTTTATTTTATGGTATATTGTAAAACATATTTTGTGAAAAGCTGATAACATTTTTCTCTTTCTTGATGTTAGCAATATTAGTCTTTATGTCTTCTATCCTTTGTTTGTCCTCTATATATAGAGGGCCTCTTTAATGAAATAAGCTGTCTTTTTCTCTTCGCAACATGGTATCAGAGGCGAGGCGATTTCCGTGACCTAACCCTCTTTCTCGCTCCCTGTGCCGCCCGCCTCTCTCTCCGCTCGCGTCCTCGCTTCGCCTGCGCCAGGCCCGCCGGTATCCCGCTAGCGCAAGCCCGCCGATCTCCCGCTAGCTGGAGCGCTCCTACCGTCAGTCCGTTCGCGAGTTCCGCTCGACACCGCCATCCCGTCGCCAACCGTCGCCGCCCAGTCGCCCGCGCCCTCTTCTGCTCCTCTCCGCCTCTTCTAATGTGCCGGAATAGTGTTATTGCTTCCTCCGGCGCCTCCGGCGCCTCCTGCCCTTGTGATGCTTGGATGGCTGGCTCCATTTGCCTCTTGATGCCCTAATTTCTTGGGTTTCCTCCCTTTCCGGATTTCTATTCCGGCTTGCTCTTTCTCTCAGGTTTTCTATTACTGTGCTATGGGATCTAGTGGAGCGGATTCTCTCTCCTCCCTCTACCAGTGGTACTCCGGCCCCTCTTTCTGGTGGTCCTCCTTCGTCGGTCTTCTACCGTGGAACCACCGATCACAATACCTCTCCGATAACTACTATCTGACTTGATGAATCCAATTATCTCTCATGGTCCCGTTCTATTACCCTGGCGCTTAAAAGTCGGCGTCTCTTTGACTATGTATCCGGCCACATGACGGAACCTGATAGGACTTCTCCTGAATGGCCGTAGTGGGAATCCGAGAATTCCTTGATCATGTCTTGGCTAACCAACTCGATGCAAGAGTCCATTGCCCGCAACTATCTATTTCTTGACAGTGCTTCTGCTATTTGGTGCCGTGCAGAGTCTACATACGCTCGCCGCGACAATGCTGCTCAGATCTTTCAGCTTTGCCGCCAATCAGCTTACTCGTCAGGGTGACTGTCCTCCTTCAGCGTATTACTTAGAGTTCACACAGCTTTATCAAGAGTATGATCATTTTGATCCTCTTGTCTTTGTTAGTCCTGTTGATGAGGCGATGGTTCGGGTCAGGGATGACCGCAATCGCATATTTGAGTTCCTTCATGGTTGCACCGCGACTTTGATCAGATCAGTGTTCAGATTCTGGGGCGACTGTCGATCCCTTCTCTGTCTGAGGTCTATAGCATCGTGCATCAGGAGTTTGATCGTCGTCAGACCCTTCTTCGGACCCTGTGCCAGAGGGCTGTGCTCTGGCTGCTACCATCCCCTCCCTTCTTGGCACTCGTCCATCCCGGGATCCCAGGTTGAGGAGCTCAGATAAGGACCATCTTCTATGTGATTACTGTGGCAAGAGTCGCCACACTCGGGATACCTGCTTCAAGCTTCATGGGTTCCCTGCCCCGAGAGGGGGTGCCCCGCCTCGTGGAGGTCGTGGTTCTGGACGCTCCTCGAGTCGTCATGTTGTCTCCCGTGCAGCCCATCTTACTGACGCTACAATCGATGTTTCTCCTGGCTCCTCTAATACTGATGCCTCTGCCACCCCTGGTGTTTTACTGCGGATGAGGTGCTTGCTCTTCGACGCCTGATGCATGGTCTTTCTAAGGAGCCTTCTGCCTCTTATCATTCTCTGTCTACCTCCTACAAGGCCTTTGTCTCCTCTCTTGCTACTTCTTCTATTTCTGTGTCATGGCAACAGGCTCTTAAGGTCCATATGTGGCGAGAGGCAATGGTTGAGGAAATGAAGGCTCTGGAGAAGAACCATACATGGGATCTTGTCCCTCTTCCTATGGGAAAAAACCTATTGGGTGCAAGTGGGTGTTCTCTGTGAAACAGAATCCACAAGGGATTGTTGAGAGATGCAAGACACGGTTGGTTGCAAGGGGTTATACCCAAACCATGACATTGATTATCATGAGACGTTTGCCCCGATTGCTAAAATGAATACCATCAGGGTATTGGTATCTGTTGCTGTTTGCAAAAATTGGGATCTTCTGCAGCTGGATGTGAAGAATATCTTTCTCCATGGTGACTTAGAGGAGGAGGTCTATATGTCTATTCCTCCTGGCCTCACTCCGGCTGGTGCTAAAGGGAAAGTTTGTAGATTGTTAAGGGCTCTATACGGACTGAAGCAGTCCCCAAGAGCTTGGTTTGGCCGGTTTCATAAGGCGATGGTGTCGTTTGGATACTCTCACAACAATGCATGACCATACGTTGTTCATCAAACGTAGGCTTGGGAAAATTACAGTTCTCATTGTATATGTTGACGACATTGTTATAACTGGTGATGATCATGAAGAAATTCAGAATCTGAAACAGAAGCTTGCAAGAGAGTTTGAGGTCAAGGACCTAGGAAAACTCAAGTATTTCTTGGGAATTGAAGTTGCAAGATCAAAGCAGGGATCTTTCTCTCTCAGCAGAAATACATGTTAGATCTTCTTGAGAAGATGGGGATGAGTGGTGCAGACCTGCTGATACTCTAATTGAGGCAAATCACCGATTGGGGTGTGATGATGGAGAGGAGATTGAAGATATTTCAGGGTTCCAAAGTTAGTGGGGAGATGATATATCTGTCTCACACTCGTCTGAATATCTCCTATGCGGTGAGTATCGTGAGTCAGTACATGCATGCTCAAAGACACGACACATGGATGCGGCACACAGAATTCTTCGGTATCTCAAATCTTCATCAGGAAGGGGAGTTCTGTTTTCCCCGAGTTCCGACCTAAAGATTGAAGTCTATACTGATGCTGATTGGGCGGATCTGTGGATGATAGGCGATCCACCTCTGGATATTGCTCTCTTGTTGGAGGTAACCATGTTACTTGAAGAAGCAAGAAGCAACAGGTTATGGCACGATCTAGTGCGGAGGCTGAGTTTAGAGCTATGGCCCATGGGGTCTGTGAAGGCTTATGGCTTCGGGCCTTATTGAGCGACCTTGGTCTCGTGGAAGAGGGACCCATCCGCCTGTATTGTGACAATAAGTCATCCATCGGTATCGCTCACAATCCGGTTCAACATGACCGGACAAAACACATCGAAGTGGATCGACACTTTATCAAGGAGAATATTGAAAGAGGAATCATATGTACTCCTTTGTGCCCTCCAACGAGCAACTTGCCGACATTCTCACCAAAGGATTGAGTGGAATTCATTTGACCAGATTGTGAACAAGTTGGGCATGATTAACATTACACATCCAACTTGAGGGGGAGTGTTAGCAATATTAGCCTTTATGTATTCTATCCTTTATTTGTCCTCTATATATAGAGGGCCTCTTTAATGAAATAAGCTGTCTTTTTCTCTCCCGCAACACTTGACAACACAACTATAAACATAAAAATTAAACCAACTAGAAAACAAATGTCATATTCACCATTGAACATGAATAATGGCAATCCAGGCACAATTATTACAAAACAATATAGTTCTTTCTTTGTTCAACATCATAATGTTATTTTCTTCGCTTATTACGATGAGAATCCTATAAGTTTAACTTTTGTGAATTCTTGATGTATTAATAGAACCTCTGTAAGTGAGCTTCCAGTATTACTTGGGTTATGTTTTATCCTTCTAGAGAATTATCCACATATTATCATGAATGCTCTCTAAATATCTTGGGTTATAATCTCTTCACCTTGAAAATCCTCCACTAATTTAGGTTATAATCTCATTTATCCTGAAAATCCTCAATTATTTACTTAGGTAATATTCTCAATCAAACTGTAATTTTCTATCATGAGATTCTCACCAGAGGAGGATCCTTCCTAAGATTCCTTTTAAGTAACTTAGGTTATAATCATACTATCCTGAAAATCCTCTAACTATTTTTTTTCTCATATTATATTCAGTCAAACTATAGTATTCTATTATGACCTTCTCAGAAACTTGGATTATAATCTCCTTTAATGAGATTCCCTTAAGTAATTGGGTTATAATCTATTTTATCTTGAGAATCCTCTGAGGATTAGACTATATTCCCCTATTTTGTGACTAAAGACTGTTCTGAATAGCTTAGGCTCTGTTTGGAGCGACTGGCAGTGGGAAAAGCACTATTCCCACCGCCCCACCCTTTTTAGGTTGCTTGGATGAGTAGCTTTTTCAAAAAAAAAAAGATGTTTTAAGCATTTTTGAGCAACCGGCTCCATAGGACTGTCTAAAAACATTTTTCTCTACTTTCAACTTTCGAGAGTTTACGAAAGCCACGCCGCCACCGCCCCAAACAGAAAAATGTAAAACACCTTTTTGAAAATTATTAGAAAAGCCCATGTATAAAGGCCATAAAGGCCCAAGTGTATTCTCTCTTCTTTAGTCCCACATCTTGTATAGGATTTTTCCTCTCTTCTCTTCTCCTATATAATTGTATTCTCTCCTTGTATTTACTTACATAAGCAATACATACACGTTTTGGCTTCTCTCAACATGGTATCAGAGCCAGGTTCCGACCTCTAACCGTCCTGTTCGCTTGTTAACCGCATCTACCCGCCGCCGCCTTCCTGCGGTCTGCCTCCTTGCGGTTTCCTTCTCGCGGTCTCAGCGGACAGTCCGCTTTCTGCTGTCTATCCGCCGCTCCTCGCTAACTGTCCGCGGCCTCTGCGGACAGTCGCTGCCTCTCTCCGTGGATCCAGGTTCTCTCCTCTTCCCACTTTTTTATAGTTTTCTTCTCCTCTATCCCGTGGACCCCACCTCTCGCGCGTCTCGCCGGTCTCCTGCTATATCCGCGCGGCTTCTCTCCTATCCGCTCGAGTTCGTCAACTCGCGGCTTCTCTCTCCTATCCGCTCGAGTTTGTTAACTCGCGGTCTCTCTTTTCTCTTCCGCTCGAGTTCGTTTACTCGCGGTCTCTTTCTTTTGTTCGCCGTCTTCTTGCGGCCTCCAGACCGTGCGGTCTGCTTCTTACCCGCTCTGGTCGTGGCCTGTCTGGCTGCTGGTGTTCGCATCGTGACCGTGCGGGTTCTTTCTCCCGGCCTTCTCTACTCGCTGCTTCGTCGCTGCGGTTTGATCCTAGTCGCCGCGGTCTCCTCCCGTCTCTGCGGCCTGTCTCTCCAACGGACCCCTGCCTGGTCGCGGCGGCCTCCTTCCAAGTCGGTGCGGCTTGTCTTCCAGGACTATGGGCTCCTCTGTTGACTCCACCGGCCAGGCGGCTAGTCCGCCCGTAGACCGCCCGACTTGTCCTACCGACCTGCGCGATGAATTACGCATCACTACCATCTCTCTCTCCGGGAAGAAAAATTTTCTCCCTTGGGCGCATTCTGTGCGTCGGGTTCTCCAGGCGAAGGGTCTCCTGTCTTACCTCACCCAGGCTCCTCCGGCCCCCCTACGGACGATTGGCTCCGCAACGATGGTCGTGTGCAGACTTGGCTCCTCAACTCCTTGGATGGTGAGCCCTATCAAATGGCCATGTATCACGAGACGGCCAAGTCTATATGGGATGAGCTGCACTCACTCTATTCCGGCAAGGACAGCCTTCAGCACCTCTACGACATCCTCACCGATCTCGTGGCTCTCGATGCCGGTGGCGCCCCGGACATGACGTCGTTTGTCGCTCGGGCTAAGACTTTGGCCGAGGCCTGGATTCTGCACCAGCCTTCTACCAGTGATCATGCTGTCCAGCGCGCTCAGAAGGAGGCGGTTTGCATTGCTATTATGATGGCCCGTCTTCCGCCTCACCTTCAGACTATCCGGACTCAGGTTCTGGCATCTCCCACCGTTCCATCCCTTTCTGAGATATGTTCCATGCTCCTCCGCGTGACGCCTCCTCCAGATGCTCCTGCGCCGACTTCCTCGGCCCTTCTTCTGCAGGCCCCTCCGCCCCTGCTTCCCTTGCCTCCCGCTGCTCGTGGTGGCCGCTCCGGCTCTCGGGGCCGCGGGCGTGGTGGCAGGGGGCGGCCGAAGTGTTCCTACTGTGGCAAGGACGGCCACCTTGAAGCGACCTGTTACCGCAAGAATGGATATCCTCCTCGACCAACGGCTTCGGTGGCCGCAGATGCCTCCTCTACTGCCTCTCCGGACCTTGAAGCTGTCCGCCTCCAGCTCCAGCACCTCCAGGGACTGCTCAACCCGCCTCCTGCTTCCCTGGCCTCCACCTTCGTCTCCCAAGCAGGTACGGCTTGTCTCTCCACCGGTCCAACCTGGATCATGGACTCCGGTGCCACTCATCACATTACGTCCCAGCAGCCTGCCACATACTCGGACTCTCCTCATCCGCGGTCTATCACCGTGGCTAACGGGGCCCTTGTTCCCGTCTCCGGATCGACGGACATCTCTCTCAGCCCGTCGTTTCCTCTCCGCTCGGCTCTTCATGTTCCGAGTTCCCCTTCAATTTACTTTCTGTTGGTCGCCTTACTGCTGATCTGGATTGCTCTGTCATATTCACTTCCTCTTCTTTTGTCATACAGGATCGCAGGACGCGGACTACCATTGGTAAAGGCGGATTACGGAACGGGCTCTACCTTCTCGACACACCTCCTACCATCCTCTCCTCCGTCTCCTCTGTCTCCTCCACCGAGTGGCATCGCCGTCTTGGCCACGCTCCTCTACCTGTTCTCCAGCGGGCTCTCCCTGATATCTCTCTCCATCTGTTTCAGTGTGAGTCTTGTATCCTCGGCAAGCAGCCGCGTTCATCTTATCCTGCTCATTGTACCCGGAGCTCTGCTCCGTTTGATTTATTGCATTCTGATGTATGGGGACCATATAAAACTACTAGTATTTCTGGTTTCCGGTATTTTATTACTTTCATTGATGATTATTCTCGCATGACGTGGTTGTACTTACTTCGTGATCGCTCCGAGCTTCCTCGCATTTTCCGAGCCTTTGTCGTTGAAACTCGTACCCAATTTCACACAACTATCAAAACTGTGCGCACTGATAATGCTCGTGAGTACACTGGCCACGACTTCGCTACTATCTGCTCTGAGTTCGGGATTATCCACCAAACCTCTTGTGCCTACACGCCTCAACAAAACGGCGTTGCCGAACGTAAAAAACCGTCACTTACTTGATGTAACTCGCTCCCTCCTGCTTCAAATGCATGTGCCCAAGCATTACTGGAACTTTGCGGTCTCCACGGCTTGTTTTCTCATCAACCGTCTCCTTCCTCCGTCCTCCAATATGCTACTCCGTTCAGCCTGTTGTTTCCCTCGACCCCGGCTTTCCCTCTTCCGCCCCGTATCTTTGGCAGCACTTGTTATGTCCACCATCTGGGCCCGCCCTCGGACAAATTGGATCCCCGGGCTGCTAAACACATATTCGTGTGGGATATTCCCGTACTCAGAAGGGGTATCTCTGTTATTCTCCCGTCACTCGGAAGCTCTCCGTCTCTGCCGATGTCACATTCCGCGAGACTCAACCATTTTTTTCGGATTCTCTCACTACTCCTCTCCCTTCGGCTCCTTTACCTCCTTCCATCCCACGACCAGTTCTCCCCGTTACAACGCCGCTGCTACCGGTTCCACCAGCTCTACCTCCTGTCCCCCCCGCACCACCCATCATCCGGGTCTATACCCGTCGCCCCCGTTGCTCTATGGCCCCCCTGCAGTCCGCCTCAACCATGGTTTACTCCGCGCCCGGCAGAGATCCGGTACAGACATCCACCGCTCATCCTCTGGCTCACTACGTCTCTCTACATCGCCTATCTCCATCTTCACGCTTTTGCTACTTCTCTTTCCTCGGTTTCTGTTCCTAACTCTGTGCAGGAGGCGCTCGAACATCCTGGCTGGCGGGCTGCCATGGAGGAGGAAATGGCTGCTCTCTGGACTAACCAGACCTGGACTCTCGTCCCTCTTCCTCCCGGTCAGAAACCCGTTGGGTGTAAATGGGTCTTTGTGATTAAACATGCTGCTGATGGCACTATTGACCGCCTAAAAGCCCGCCTTGTGGCTCGTGGCTTCACCCAGCAGCAGGGGCTCGACTACGAAGAGACTTTTCCCCGGTGGCCAAACTCAATACAGTCCGGGTTCTCCTCTCTGTTGCAGTACATCGCCAGTGGCCCCTACTTCAACTGGATGTCAAAAATGCGTTTCTGAACGGTGATCTCCAGGAAACAGTGTATATGCAACAACCTCCCGGGTTTGAGACCACAGTCGTCTCAAGTCTGCCATCTTCGAAAGGCTCTTTATGGTCTCAAACAGTCCCCCCGGGCATGGTTTGACAAGTTCAGTAAGGCCCTCCGGGAGATTGGTTTTACTCGAAGCTCAGCCGACTTCTCGCTCTTCACTCGTCACCGATCTACCGGGACCGTCCTTCTGCTAGTCTATGTGGACGACATCATTATTACCGGGAACGACTCGAATGGAATACTGGCAGTCAAACGTCATCTGAGCACCGTTTTTCAAACAAAAGATCTGGGGCCCCTTCGGTACTTCTTGGGCCTAGAAGTTGCCAGACGGCCAGATGGTTTGATCCTTTCTCAGCGAAAGTACTGTACTGACCTTCTTCATGATGCGGGTTACTCAGGCTGTAAGCCAATTGACACCCCAATGGATGTCAATCACAAGTTATGCGCGCAGGCCTCTGACTCAGATATCCTACTGGAAAATCCAGAATACTACCGACGCCTAGTTGGAAAATTGATATACCTCACAGTAACTAGACCAGATATCTCCTTCGCTGTTGGTATCGTCAGTCGATATATGCATGCCCCCAGAAGCTCTCATCTTCAGGCGGTTGAACGAATTCTCAGATACCTCAAAACGGCTCCTGGACAAGGACTGGTGTACAAAGTCTCTTCTTCCACTCCTACTCTGGTAGCATACTCTGATGCTGATTATGCTGGGTCCCTCGATGATCGAAGGTCCACTAGTGGCTTCTGCACGTACTTTGGAGGACACCTGATTACCTGGCGGAGCAAGAAACAAGCGGTCGTTGCTCGATCATCAGCTGAGGCAGAATACCGGGCGATGGCATCGGTGGTGTCGGAACTAACGTGGCTTGAAAGCCTTCTCACCGATCTGGGTGTAAAGCTTCCTTCACCGGCTCTTCTCCTCTGTGACAGTCAAGCTGCTATACACATTGCCAAGAACCCAGTCTTTCACGAGAGAACTAAACATATTGAAGTCGACTGCCATTTTATCCGGGAGAAGGTTCAACTAAAGAAGATCGACCTCAGACATGTTCCTGGTACTGAACAAGTTGCGGATGTCCTCACAAAGGCCTTGTCAAGTACCCTCTTCTATCAATGCCTGTCCAAGCTTGGTGCATACGATTTGTACGCTCCAGCTTGCGGGGGAGTATTAGAAAAGCCCATGTATAAAGGCCCATAAAGGCCCGAGTGTATTCTCTCTTCTTTAGTCCCACATCTTGTATAGGATTTTTCCTCTCTTCTCTTCTCCTATATAATTGTATTCTCTCCTTGTATTTACTTACATAAGCAATACATACACGTTTTGGCTTCTCTCAACAAAAATCACATAAATGGAAAATTTCCAAACAACCTGCAATTTTTTCAAAACAGCTTTCTGGACAGCTCTAACGTCATTGCTGATTTCTCACCACTGTTTTTTCCACCGCCGCCACCGCCCCAAACAAAGCATTAGGTTACAATCGGCTTCATGAGATTCCTCCAAGTACTTGGGTTATAATATCTTTCCTAAAATTCTGTTAAGTAGCTATTTGTTTACATTATAATTTCAATCTAGCAATTTTATTATATTATTATCTTGAAATTAAGTGACTTGGGTTATAAACTCTTTCCTGTAATTAATCTAAGTAATACGTGTGCGGCACACATTCATTACCTCTTTGCTCACATAAGTTTTGAGAGGAAAAATATTTCAGATATTACAAAAATGCCCCTCACTTATGCTACGTCATATGTAAGATGTGATAGTGGGATACTATAAAAGTAATGTGCAAATAAGTAAAGATAGGCATATTCGTAGGGGCAGGTCAACCTCCTACAAGGACCCATAACATCATGTTTCCCTCGCTGATCAAGCTTCTCCTCAAGCTCGAGTGGGGGAATGGTTTGGATATCTAGCTACTAGGGCGGGCCAACAATCTCTAGCCAAAATAGACATTTACGCATGTGTCTTGCGGTATACAACTCATCACAATTGAAGCATAACACTTTGGTGCGTCGTTATGCTAGTTCTTTGAGTGTTATGCTTTGAAGAGCCGTTGGGGTTATTGCCCCTGAGTGTCGCCAAAATTCCATTGGGGTGCTAAGAGGAGATATCTTTCCAATGATGCCCCCATTCTCCACTGCGGCAAATGTCATATTGTTAGTCAATGAGGAAACGTTCCTCATACATGTGGCTCATGGAAGTGCTAAGATCTAACTATGCTTAAACTCCACGTCGAGGTGAAATGTACCATGCAAGCTTGGGTGAATATAGGTACTTGTTTAGGCCGTATGGAGGTAGCACAGAACAGTAAAATTTGAAATTTCTACAATTGGTCATCCACGAACCCCTTCATTTTAAGGAGACAAGGTTGTCAACAAGATTTTTGTGGAGAGATGGTCTGAAGGAATATTGTGGTAGTGTTTGAAATCCACCCAATTCATATTGGATTTCTCCCGTTCAAGTTGTATGTACCAAAGGTCCAAAACTACGCTGAGCTTATGAAATGGAAAGGGGAAACCATATCCAATCCTCTCACGGCGTGTGCTCGTTGCCGAAAAATTACTCACAGTGTGTGAGCCAAGCTAAGGGGTCGCTTTGCTGTCAAAGAGGTGAAAATGCAGGGTTCACGTAGCGTGGTACGCCGCTTCATGCTAACCGACCTATGCGGGATTCAAAATGAATAGTGCAATGTAAACCGTTTTTGTCAAAGCTCATAATCGACAGATTTTTGGCCTGATTGAGGGGCGAATGCATTTTATTGATGCGATTCGCAAGGGCCTCTAATGCGATGGCATTGGAAGCTTGTTGTTGAGCCACCTAAGCACCTTGGTCATCCATCATCTTTTGATTGACTCCATTACCTGACCAAGAGTGAGATGACCTTCCTGCATGGTAATTGCGATCAGGCACAATAGCAGAGGCTGGTCGGTGGTTCTGTTTGCTGGAAGGGCCAGTGAAAATTGCAGCAGTCTGAGTGTCTGTGGCACAAGTGCGAGTTGGAGGATAGGAGGGGCATCTGATCCATGGAAATAGCAAGGTAGCACAAGCCGAGACCGGTTTCCAACTGCGGTTGACACAAAGTAGAGGCGAACTATCGCGAATGGACACAAGGAGGGAGGTCGTGGATGCAGGTGCAGAAGTTGTGGGTATGTTGGCGAGGTATGGAGGGCGAGGGCCGATCGATCGCAGAAATTCGTGAGGAAAATGGCAATGGAGAGATTGCTGGAGCGCACCAGCAGAACGGGAGTGCTTCAATAAAATGTTAAACAAACCGACAAATTCATGGGCAAAGGCACATGCAATAATATCACAAATAATATGTTTGTTCACCAAATACACAATAATAAGTAATATTGATTTCAATCAATAACTTTAAAAAGTAATAAAAGGACTAAGGCTTAATAATTGTTGCTTTCTGGGTCTGGATAGTAATCCGACAATGTTTCTGCACTGATCGCAGGGATGGTGGGGGATATTAGGGAAGAAGATGAAGCTCGGGTGATAGGGTGTTGGGTTGCTGGATTGGTTGGAAGGGTGATGGGGCTGCTGGATAGGGAAATAGGATGTTTGACAAGGTTTTGATGAAGATGGAGTGTTAGCAGTGGGGTGTCAGGTTGATGGATGTTCTAGACAGTGACAATTGCTGGAGCCTAGAAATGTAGAACAGACAGGAGATTTGGACAATGGAGGGTCTTGTGAGATGTGTTTGTAGAGAAGAGAAGAGATTAATTTGTCAAGGTCTAGGTGCAGGAGTGTTACACCTGCAAGGTGAAGTTCTGGAATGGGGAAGGGTCCCAAACCTCGGACTGGTGGAGGCAAAAGGTCTGAGACTCTTCCGGGATAGGGAGGATGGTTTGTTTGGGAAACATCTGGGGAAAAAGAGAGAGCCGTGAAAGAAACAACTCAAGAATACCTTTAGAATCTCTCTAATTTTGAAAATCTTTTTGGATCTTAGATTTCTTGAATGATTAAAAATAGGAGGATCCTTCTCCTTTTATTGGATCAAAAATTTTCCATCCATAATAAAATCTTTCTAAATTATTCTACACATGTAACTACCAATAAAATTTACACACCCATTAGAGTTATTTACAATACTCCAGAAAATTTACACTCATAAAGTTATCTAAATACTCTAGAACGTTCCACATGACTCAAAATATCTACATTTCTTGCAATATTTCTGAAATCTCCTCATAATTCGTGCTTACCATGCACGACAAAGAATGTTCATAGACAACTTATGAACCTGGAGTTCGTGACACAAGAAATTCGAGTTCATAAGACATTTTCAATTTTGTGAGTTGTTATAAGTTTTATATAATAAATTTATAAACAACAAAGATGAAGATCACAATAATTGAACAAAAGAATCTCTAACCCGAGCACTGTGAACATGCAATAGAATAGCTTCAAACAATAAAACAAAATAACATTAGTACACTTGCATTATGTTGCATGAGAAAAAATATATGCATCAATCTTCAAATGACTTTGTATGAAGAGAAAGAACAAGAATAGTAATCTACCTAATGGCTTTACTATCAAATAATCTAAGGAATAAGGATAAGTAGTACCTGACTCCGTCGTGAGCAATCAATATGTTGCCCACATCGTAATATGAAGATCTCCAAATCACACACATCAAACCCTTCCTAGATAGAGCATAAGTGAGATCATTCACTGGGTATACCGTATAAACTTCTATCAGTCGCATGTCAATGCTGGACAAAAGTGTTGTTGACAAATGAAAATGAACTAAATTCATAAAGATAATTGGGTAATAGCAATTTGAAAATGAACATATATTGTATAAACTGATCACATGCAGCTGATACAATTAAGAACACCTAATAAAAAAAACAAATTACAAGATCATTAAGTTGACTCATGTTTGGAAATTCACCATGAATTATACATAGAAATCTTAGAACTCATATTATTAGAATGTATAAGAGCCCAGCAAATAGAACTGAATGACCAAAAATATTTCATGTCCTGATTGATCATACCGGCTGAAATCCAAGGATGGCAACACAAGCCAACACTTTTTTACATATACATTGGCTTCTCAATCCATGCGCCCGAAACATGACCATTCTCACAGACAAATGCTCGAACAACCGGCTCTCCTTGATGGAAATCCAAACCCCTCCTCAAGCAAAATGCAGAGTGCAGATCCCAAGTCTCTTTGCTATCGCAGAAAGCGCATTTTGCTTCGATTCTGCTCTTCTTAGCATCCGTCACCGCCTGCCACACAAACGACTGCTTGAAATCCTTGAAGACGCCCCTGAACAACAGGTACTTTCGCCTTGTTTCCGCATGAACACATCCCGGCCACTGGCTAATGTATAGGAAATCGCTCCGAAATCGGCTGGCAAGAAGCTTGCTCCCCTCCTCCGGCTGAATGAGCGTCCGGAGGCCAAATGGGGCTCCCAAATGGGGCGCTTGCTGCATTTGGGGATAGGGTATTCGTCCAGGAGGACGCCGGCGTGGTGAAGGCCAGGGCAGCACATGGAGAGCTTGCGGAGTGCGGCCCATCCGCCGGGAAGTTGGTCGGAGATGGAGAGATCGGCTGTGAGGCTGGGAATAAAGTGGGAGCACCATGAGCGACAGCAGATGCCGCGAATGAGCCTCGCGAAGCGAGAAGAAACGCAGGAGAGGCGGGACCAATCACGGGGATCGGAGGTCAGACGGGTGAGGATGTCGAGGAGCATGTCGTCGGATAAGAGTGAGAAGCCATCGCCGTCTCCACCACCACCACCACCACCGACCGCAGTGGAGGTGGTGACGGCGATGTTGACGGGAGGACTGCTGACCATCGGTTCTGTGTTTAATCGAGATGGAAGGAACGATGAGACGGGATTAGGGTTTGAAGAGGAAGAGATTGAAGCATGATGGAAGGGAAAATGACTCCGCCTGGATCTGGAAATGCAATTGAAAATGGAGGAGAAGATTTGATTTGACAGCGAAACGAAACAAATTAGTGCGCGTTGATAAATCTTACTGACGTACAGCCTACTTATTAATTATTAATTACAATAAATATTAAATGAGCCGTACAAATTCTTCCTTTTTACCACTTCCTCCGGTTTTACAAATTCTGTGCTTTATATGGGCATTTGCTACAAAGTTTTTTTTTTTTTTTTTTTTTTTGGGAAAAAAGACAAACAGATAATATGTCTCTATAAAAGGAGAGGAGGACAGGTTATAGAGAACACATCAAAAGCCAAATTAAAAAGGAGGTAGAGCTTTGAAAAGGCGAGCGGTGGTATGCGATCGAAGGTGAGGGTGGGCGTCGACATCCTATTGCGAGTTGCATCGGAATAGCGAAAATGTGCAGATAGAGGCAAGATGTCAAATTCACGGGCTACGACATGTTGCACGATGCTCGATGGTTGCGTGACAATAGACTGTGGTGGTTATATACAAGTGGTGAAGTTGGCGGGAATACTAATGATATCTAAAAAGTAAACTGTCTGTGAACAAAAAATTTATTCAATTAATTAAATAAGATAAACACAATAAATTCAAATAATTTCCCAAAAATTATAAAAGCTAGATCTCTTTCTAGTATATATGAGCATTTGTTATAACCAGGCTTTTGAAAATCGGATCGGACCGGGCGGTCCGACCGGTCGAACCGCGGACCGGACACACACCCGGTCCGGTCCAGATCAGAAACCCGCTCCAGCCGCGGACCGCCCGGGAACCGTTGAACCGGGCGAGCGGACCGGCGGGCCGGGAACCGGGCACGGTTTTGCGTAACCGGGCGGGTCTCGAAGCCCAAAAATTTTAATGCTGGAAAATTCAAATTTGTGAAGATTCGAACCCATGCCGTTCTTCTCACTAATGGGGGGAGGGGGGGGGGGGGGGGGTTGACCACTACAGCATTTGATTTTTGTTGTTTTAAGTTGTATTATATTGTATGTATATACATATTAATGTATATATTAAAAAATTTATAAAATTAATATACAAAATTATATAATATAAATTAAATATTTCTTAGATATATTATTATAATAACTTATTAAATTATCTATTAAAATTTAAAATTTATGAAATATTTAAGCTCTGTTTGGCAAGGCGCTGGTAGTCATAAAAACGTTGTTTTGAACTGTCGTTTTTGATCGTCCGACCTTATCTAAAAATCTTCATCCACTTTTGTATTCAAAAGTCAAAATAGTTTTATTTTCATGATTGTGATCTTAATCGTTGTCATGTCAAAGCTTCATTCTATTACTCTATTACAATGTCGTTTTTGTCCAAACTTAATAGAACAAAGACGTCACGCAAAACAAAGTTTTGTAAGTATAGTCATAATGTATACATCATTTTATTTGTATCACAATATAATGATAATAAATTATCAATTTATAATTTATAGATAAATTTCTAAGATAATGTTCAATATTTTTATTTCCTAATATATATATATATATATATATATATATATATATATACACACTCGCGCTATCCGGAATATTTGGATGAGATCTACAACTTTCATGTTGATCACTTTTTCAAATGAAACCGTTTAGGCCCCCAAAATCCAAATATTCCGGATTCGCGCTATAAATTCCTGTTATAGCGCGAGTGTATGCTCTCTTTTTCCCATATATATATAGATATATATATATTATAACGGTTCAACCCCGGTTGAATCGGTTGGACCGGTTCAACCTTGAACCTTTCCCTCCGCCGGTTCGTTGTCCGGTCCGATTTTCAAACCTTGATTATAACAAAAGTTTGCATAAAAGCAAAGTCTAAAAAAATAAAAAATAAAAAATGCACAAGTTTCAAAACCCAAAATAGGGTTGAGAGAATTTTTAAAAGTTTCAATTTTTTATAAAAAGATTAATCCATTATTTATAGGCATCAATTAACAAGATTAAGGCATTAATTAATCACGTATTAACACTTAATATCGGCAGCCGCCGTCGGCCTAATCATTATTAATTAAAATCATAAAAATATGCCAAAATGGACTAATTTAGGAAACCCTAAACCAAACTAGCTCCACGAGAGAGAGAGAGAGAGAGATGGCGTCGGGGTGGGGAATTGCAGGCAACAAGGGGCGGTGCTACGACTTCTGGATGGATTTCAGCGAGTGCATGTCGCATTGCCGGGAGCCCAAGGACTGCGCCCTCCTCCGCGAGGATTACCTCGAGTGCCTCCACCACGCCAAAGAGGTCAGCGGCCTCCCCCAATCCCTAACCCTAACCCTAAACCCTAATAAACTACTCATTCCCTGTAACTCCATTACCCCCCTCGCGGCCTCGCCAATACACTTTATTAGTCTTCTCTATTGGGGGATCCTTAGAAATTTAGTTTTATTTGCTATGCGAGAGGAAAACGTCCGAGTCCGTCCAAATTGGATCCTTGTGCTTTGCATGGTAGGCGACAGGCGGAGGGAATGAAGAGAGTAGAGGTGAATTGTGACTTAAGCTATTCACTGGAAGCATGGGACTTAATAAGGATGTCTGCTGTTGGGAAAGTATTGAATGTGGTGGCAGCATGGTGTGCACGGGCTGACTGGGACTCTAGACTATTTCTGCTTAGGGAAGAAGAGGTTTGATGTGGGCGGTTGCTGTAAAAATAGGGAAACAAAAGGGAATACTTAGGAGTCGGCACCTAGAGCCTCGCGGAGTTGGCCCCACTAGAAGACTGCCGAATTCTAGGAAGAACTTTCCAAAAATCTATGATGGCTGTCAAAACCATCCTCATTTTCTATTTATAATAACATAACTAGAGCAATCATTGTGGATGACTATGATTGATCAGTCATGATAGTTTTATGATTTTGCTCAATAAAGTACTAAAAATACATCAAAATATTGAAACGTTGCTCCTGATGTAACCGTAGACTCGATCATTAATCGGGTGATGTCAAATATGACAGGTGCAAATCAACCCCAAACGGGCTCAGAATTCGTGCTCCAAAATATTTTGTTGATCCCCATCATTCTCACCGACTTGATAGAATTTATCTTCAGATGAATGAAAATGAGTATTCTCTTGGCGTTGGCCGGATAATAAGCGATATGATTCCCAGACGTTACTTAAGTATCAACTGTAAATGGGCATCCTTTTTAGTGAACCTAGTATCTTAACATGTCTTCATTTGGTGCAACCACAAACTCATGGGCCATGATGTCTATAATGGTCTTTAAAGGCTGAATTGCACTATCTGAAGTCAAGTTGGTGGCCCAGATGGACCGCGTGTGGTGCCGTTGAAACTTTATATGCCTGAATCTGGGGTGGGTGGGACTCAAAGGTAAAGTGAGACTGAGACTGAGACCGAAGATGTTGATGTTTAAGGTATGGATCTGTGTACTTGCGAGGTTCAAAATAGGGTGTCGAGTTTTGAACATTGAATACATGGTGGATACTCATACTCTTAGGGATGTCGTGCTCATAGACATTCATTCTTATCTTTCTCATGACTGTGTAAGAACCCATTCACTTGACATTCAACTTTTTAGTAGATTCCTTAAGGCGCCTCTCCACACAAATTCAGAACTTTATTTACTCGCCTTTGAGAAAACTATACTCCCACTTTTGGCTATCTGCATAAGTTTTATACATTTACTTATTAAATGCAATTTTGTGTCAGATCGACTAATGTAACTCATGCATATGATGAACAAAACACTCATTATACTCATACAAATGGCGAACAAGAGACTCAATAGACTCATGCAAATGGCGAACAAAAGAATCAACAGTCTCGCATAAATGATGCTAATGAAGCACAACAGACACAACCTACTCTTTAAATGGAGGTCCAACAATGAACTGAATGTCTCTAAAATTTGTTGGCCTATCAGGCAGTGTTGTAGATATCGGCCGACATGTCCGACATGTCGGCCGACATAAAGGTTTTGGTGCAAACCGCAACGAAATCGATTTGTTTGACAAAAATATCGTTTTGTAAAAAAACGGCGATATATCCCGATATATCGATATATCTCTAACCCGATATTTCGGTTATTATATTTAATATATAAAAAAACAAAGTTCACGAGACCCATATTTTTCTACTTCACGAGTCCATTTCACGCATTTAGTATTTCTCGCTCTACCCTAAATTTTACGGGAGAGTCGCTAAAGCGGAGTGGTCGACACTCGACAGCTCCTTCTCCGGCGACGAGGCAACGAATCGGCATCGCAGGCGAGGAGTAGACGATGCCGTCGGGCTTTCTACGAACCGACATCGCAAGCGAGGAGTCGACGTCGGGCTTTAGGGTTTCTACTACTTCACTCCACTGTAATCCCCCTTCTTCTTTTTCTTGTTTCTGCGACAATTGAAAGTTTTATTTGAAGTTATATTGATCTTCATAAGATCTAAAAGTTTTATTAAACTTGTGTTACTGCAAGCTTCTTACTTATACTAGAGTTAAGTTTCTTTCTTGCAATAACTAAGTTTATACCTTTTCTTGTGTAAATCTGCAGTGATTTGTATTTCTTCAATGCACTTCTAACTTATATTAACATTATTTTGTTAACTTCCGCTATAGTGATTTTTGCAATAGCTAAGAAAAACTCCCTCCAACTTTGCATAATTACATGGCTTCTCCTTTATCTTTCAAAATTATTTCAAAGAAAATGTTATAAATACTTATTTGTCTGTACATTGCTATAGCTATTTGTTTGTACATTTTTACTTATTTGCAAAAAATGTATTTATAAATACAGTTATCTTTATTTAAATATTAAAATCCGATATTGTAAAATATCCCCGATATATCCCCGCAATTCGACATACGACATTTCAAACTCAACCGACA
Source organism: Platanthera zijinensis (assembly GCA_039513925.1). Lineage (NCBI taxonomy): Eukaryota > Viridiplantae > Streptophyta > Magnoliopsida > Asparagales > Orchidaceae > Platanthera > Platanthera zijinensis. The sequence continues at coordinate 2,241,668 of CM077093.1, forward strand.
TGAACCTGACATCCGACATCTACAACCTTGCTATCAGGAGGCTCTTCAGATGGAGTGTAAAAGTATTCTTCAAGTGTGAAGAACACCTAATTGACTATATGCTTCTTTGGCACTCATGAACGAGTCCATGACATGCAAATGTCTCTCAAAATATGTGATCCTACGGAGGCTCTCCGGGCGATACGTATGAAAATTCATTGCAAATGTGACAATCACCCGAATGAATACTTGAGACCTCGATAATAGATGTGACTCTAGAGCATGTCAAATGTCTCTAAGAAGAAAAAAATCATCTGGTGGATCAACATGCGGTGTGTCTAAGAACTCATCAATAGTGTCAGTGGAAATATGATAGATTCTCGAAACATAAAGAGTATCCTCTAGCACATTTGAAGCAGCCTTTACACACTCAATGTTAAGCTCAAGATCCATGCTTAGGAGAAAAATTGGGGATTGAAGATATGCCAATGATCCAATGTCCATAAACGAGCTGCTCACCTGAATTCATCCTTATAAGGAAGCTATGACTCATCAGGAGGTTCATCAAAAAATTCATTAATTTTGGGATGATCTTCGTGATGTGTATCATCGATAGAGGTAGTGTCCTTAGAAAAAAGCGAGGCAACCACTACGAGGTCAACAACAGGCTCTCGATGAGGATAAGACTCAGGAAAATGACAGGGTTGAGTGGGAAGAATCAGTACTCAAGGATAGGTTTATGGGTAGAGCGTCGTGGAAAGCTTCAATGGTAGGGGCACTAACTAGTCTAGAAATGAGGTGAGGAGAGGGAAACCCACTACTCGGGATCGCTAGGTCGCTAATGATCACTCTCTATCAGTATCACAAGTCTAGATCAGACTCAATCCCATCGTCACGTGACAAATCGCTCTTCTGACAAGAGCCTCACTAGAGTGAGAACTCTGTAACAGTAATCCCATCTTTCGTGTCCAGGTGGGCAGAGGTAGGCACAAGAGTGGTCTCAAGCTACATGCCTTATGATTGGTTGGTCAGGGTGCGAATCCACTCGACTAACTTTAACGAATCTCAAGGACTGCTCATGATGGAGGCAAGTTGAAATGCCGATAAAAAATTCTAAGAAATGGGGAGTAATCTCATTATGGAGTCCAAATTGAAATCAGGAGGTAACATCGAGTGATCCTAATTGAATATCGCAGCTCACAACAAGCTCGTCAAATCGAGTTATATAATCAGCAATAGACAGAGTCCGTTGCCGCAGAGTGTATTACTGATTGAGGAGCTAACACTAGAAGATGCAAAAAACTTTTTCTTCTTTAACTTTCGCTTCATGTCTGCCCATAGGGATATGGGTCCAAGACCTTCTTACTTTAACCTATTCTCCAGGCCAGTTAATGATCATTACCTCAATCTTGAAGCTCCGTCTTAGCAAGTCTAGCACGACTCTATTCAGATATCCACAACAATCAAAATAATAATAAGTGTTTAAGATCCAATCCATAAAACCATTTGGGTCTAGATGACCGAAAAACAATGGCACTTATATCCTAAATCTACATGTGTTGTCATCATCATAAAAGTACTATTCGAGGGCTATGATAATCATCATTGTAGTCGTCACTAGTGGAGTCGAATTGCCATAAAGGGAAATAGCTATCCCTACAATCGGAGGGCTAAGGAGGAGGATGATCATTGTGATTATATGAAAATCTCTCCGGAGGAGCTCTAAGCGGTCGAGCATAAATGGGCCCCATATTCTCAGTTAGAGGAGCATAACATTGATGACCTAAATGATATTCATTCTTATCATCATAAAATTATGTAGAACGATCATTATGACTATCCATAAATAGACTCTACTACTGTATATTTCAAATGAAGGTTGAACTAGATACGAGTCCTCTAAATACTTCACTATTACAAAAAAACGTGACCAAAACATTGGGCTTTGATACCAAATTTGATGCAGGGTAGAGATATGTGAGTGAACTCTCCAGAATATGCAAAACATAGGTGCAGTGCCGGGAAAATCGATTCTATCTAATCTTAGTATGATGTGTGCACGCAATGAGTGATCCCACACTAAATTGCAAATAAGAATAAAACATAAAACATTAGCATATAACACAAAAACGATATGCAAACAATTTTTAGTAAAGCAAGTTAAACTTTCCTCTGATTGAAGGAACATTAGTTAAATATGTAAGCGAATAAATCCTTCAAATCACGATTAGTCACAATAACAAACACATTAGCATAGATCGACATCAATAGGAATATAGGTAATCGGTTCATACAGTAGTGTTGAAAATAATAAAACGAAACTATGAAAACTCACTAGTAACAGGTCAATAGGAGGCAGAGGAGATTCGTTGATTGTTAGAGTCGCGGTGACTATCCGGAGGGGTGAGTGATGGATGGTAGCTATTGGGGCATGGTATGTTATTGATTGTGGGTTGGTAGTGGCTAGGATGGGATTTAGAGGGGTTGATTTTGTTGTGGAGGTGATGTGGAAGGCTCGTCTAGGGTTTGAGGGGTGGCTGGAATGGGGATCAACTGAGTGAAATACTGGTTTGTAAGCCTGGGGAATTATAGCGGGAGGAAGAACCGTTGGTAGTTTCCTGGTAGGCAGTAGAGGGGGGAAATGAGGTCTTGGATTTTCGTTGGAAGAGAGCAAATGTGAATCGTGATTTTGGATATTCACTGGAAGGCAAGATGGGATTTGATAAGGATGGTTGTTGCTGGGAAAGTATTGAATGGAATGGCAGCTAGGTGTAAACAGCTTGGGTGGGACTCTGGACTGTTACAACTTAGATAAGCTTGTCGTCTAGTCATCGATAATACGCGGGATTAGGTAAATGATCAAATACATACTCATGAGCAGAGTTTGATATTGACATCCATGGGCATATCGACTGACTTACACCCCAAGTTTCTTGCATCTTGTAGTAGATTAATACGATAAAATGTTGAAAATGACCCTAATCCTTGATATGAAATTGAGTTGTCAAGTGCTTTTCATTCATAGATATCTAGCCAGATCATCGACAATCATCAATATAAATCAGAAGAATCATTATACCCTCTTGACGACGATGCGTGAAAAAAGAGATGTTGACGAAGTTGTGTAAAACCCAAAGTCTGAACCATCTGAATGAATTTCTTGAACCACACAAGAGGAAATTACTCGAGTCCATAAAAGATTTGCATAGGTGGCATACAAGTGATTTCCCAGAGTCTCATATTTAGGAGGTTGTTACATATATACAGTTCCAGTTAGGGTTGATATCGAGTCGAGTTCGAGCTATTTTGGCTCGGCTCGAAATTGAAATTTTCGAGTCAAACTCGGCTCGAAATTGAAATCGATTTCGAGTCGAGTCAGTTCGACTCGAAATGACTCGATTTCGAGTCGGCTCAAAATCAAATCGAGCTGGATCGAAATTGAGCATTTTTTCTCTTTATTTCTAGTTGACTCAAAATTAAATTGAATAACCTCTAACTTTAGGAAATAAAACACTTAAAGTCTTCACTCTTTTTATCTAGGTTTAAAATATAGTGTTTTTAATTTTAAAATAAGAATATATTAATACATCTGTAATATTTTTAATAAATTTGAGCTGATTCGAATCATATTTCGAGTGATTCAGGGTTGACTCGAAATCAGATTTGAGTCGAATTGAATCGATTAAAATTGAGTCAAATCAATTTTAACCGATTCAGATTCGGCTCAATATTCGAGCGATTTTCGAGTTTCGAATAATTTGCTCAGTGATAGTCTCAATCAAATCTCTATTAAGAAAAATATTCTTAATATTAAGCTGATGCAACTACTAATGATGATGAACTACTAAAGTGATCAATACCCAATCTGATGCAGGACGGTCCTATTTGATGGGAAAATAAATGTGTGAACTCCTATATACAACGATGAGATCCAACGATTAATACACATGAGATCCAACGATTTACTTGATGGGAAAATAAATGTGTGAACTCCTATAAGAATATATTAATACACATGAGATCCAACGATTTACTTACAAGAATTGATATTTGTAAAACAATATTAATTTGATTGGCAAAATAGAGGTAAAACTTTCAAATATGAAAACACATGAGATTAATATGAGCGCGAGAGTGTGTGAAAACAAATACTATTTGAATAGGAAATCACAAGCACTAAAATGACTGAAACTGAACTTACAAATCACTATCTCTGATTCTCTACAAGTAGGGAACAAACACACCACCCAACAGTAAATAAATGACACACACCTTAAACTTGCAAAGTATTGAGAGGGGAGGGTTGTTGGAGAAGCAAAATCACAATCCGGGGCTATTTTTAGATCACAAGGGTAGCAGGCTTTTAGGAAACCAGGCTTTCAGGAGGCAGAATATTGGAAACAGACTCCATGGAATTGATTCCAGCAGTGAAGGACTAGGGGAGGCGGTTCCACGTAGAGGACGGGGGCTGAAATATGGTGGGGATGGCTGAGGGTAAGGGTAAGCAGTTAACAAGAGAGGTGGAAATTAATTACCGGAGGGAGGATGGATTTAGTGGTTCGACGAGTTGGGAATGAAGGGGAGGGGAGTGGTTTCAGTTGAGGTGTGAGGGGGAGGGGAGGGGTTTCAGTTGAGGCGTGAGTGGGAGGGGGTAATAGGAGAGGAGGTTATTTTAATTAAATGGGGTAGAGAATATTGTGGTTCCACGTGAGATAAGGAAGTGGGGAATGAGGAGAGGAAAGTGGGGGCCGATTATAGAAGAAGTGGGGTGAGTGGGATGATGTTTAATATGGATTTTAGGGGGCCTCTATGTGAGCCCGGGAGAGGAATAGCTTAATTTTAGGAATTGACTCCTAAAATGTAGGGGAGTGGGGTTGGAGGGGGCAATGAGTAGTTATGAGTGATATTGGAGGTAGTTGGTGGATGGAGGTAGACAAAATTGGCTGCCGGCAATGTTATCAAGATCGAGATCTTACCTAAGATCGGTCGGCAGTGGTAAGATCGTAAAACGTGGGATCGACACGAAACGGTAATTTCTTACTTAGTATACAAAATTAAATAAATCTAATTTATATATAAATATATATAGTAGATCAATAATCATAAAGCAATATATATAAAAGAAAAGTTCAACTGCATTGTAAATAATAGTAGTTAGTCCCTTTATCTCATTCAAAAAAAGTCATCTAAGCAAAAGTCCAAATTGCCCAATAAAGCATCTTCGTCGCCTTCATCTATCTCAAGATCTTGTTCTCCTCCATCTATGTGAGCAGCTACCTCTTCAACATCCGAAGGCTCTATCTCAAGATCTTCTTCATCATCTTCATCAACAACAATCCACTCATTATTGGATGAAATATCATCAAAATTATATTTCTGAGTTTTCTTCAACTTGATATTGGTCAAACAAGAATTCACCATCACAAAGACAACATCATTCATTGTCTTTTGCTTCAAACGATTTCTTCTTTTTGTGCGTACCTAGAAAAAAAATTAATTAGTATACAATAATTTTGGTGATTAAAAATATTTAATAAATTGTAACTATACTCTTTCAAATGCACTCAAGTTTTGCTCACATCCAGAAGAACTACATGTGAAGCTCAATACACATTTTCTAAAATTTTATAGCTCCGGATGTTCTTCTCCATAAAAATCTCATCATGCCGCCGGAGTTTTGATATTAATACCAGTTTTGGCTACTATAGAGCAAAAGATTTTTTTCCGATTACCAATGGCCATCAATCTTAGAAATTTCGTCAAGATCTCCCCGGTCATTCTTTCTAAACAGTCATATAGTCCTCGCTTCACCTCATAATCAGCTTTAAATGACGGACTATAGTGAAATTGAGGGTTTAGATAATAGCCTGCAACATGTAATGGTATGTGCAGGAACAGCTCTACATGCTCCAACGTCTTTTTGAGTACCCGCCAAATGATGCTTCAATCTATAAATTCCCCCAGTCACTGTTTTCTCACAAAATTTGCAGTTTTTTTTTTCTTGCATCTTCTTCAACTAGGATGTCATACTTTCATCCAATATCACTCTTTATTTTCAGGAGCATTTTTTCCCGTTTTAGACCATTTGCTAGCGGTGGCAGGAGCATTGCTACTCCCAACTGCACTACCTGAAGCACCACTTGAAGCCATTTTTAACTACCTACTTAATAAAAAACAAACCATAAGCGCATGAAAAAAAAATATTCAAGCATACACTAATTTAGTAACTTGCATAAAGTACATCAACTTTCATAAGCAATATTCACACAAAAGAAACTAGAAAATTAACAAATTAACTCATACAGGCATACAAATCTTAAAGTTATGTCAAACTTATGACAAAAAATATCAAATCTTAAAGCTATGTTATTCACAACAAGATGAGTATGATCTTAAAGCTATGTTATTCACAAAATATCGTATTACAAAAATAGGTGGAACCTTAGGGGAATGCTTTTGAATAAAAATTAGATATTAAATTATTAATACTAATGCATGCAAATTTCTTGACTTGGGTTGAACATTATACTAAAGAAGAATGAATTATCTTGATGCGTAAGAGGAATTTACTAAGATATTACTTTACAACCAGTTCATGTATAAATAATTCCTTGGGTTGAACATTATACTAAAAAACTAATTACCTAGACTTATAAGTGGAGTTTACTAAGATATTATTTCACACCTATTTCATGTATAAACAATTCCTCAACTAGCTGTAATTATTCATTCAAGCTATAAAACTCTATGATCAAGATATTCATACCCCATAATGTCTTGTGAACGTATCAGAGAGTAGAGATGTTCAGGGATAATTGAAAGAATTGTTAATGTTAACAGAAGTTACAGAACAGCTCTTCAGAACAGCAGGAAGGAGAAGGAGAACTCGCACCAGATCGGGATGGCAAGAGGCGACAGACCAGCTCGACAAAACAGCAGGAAGGAGAAGAAGAACTCGCACCAGATCGGGATGGCAAGAGGCAGCAGAACAGCTTGACAGAACGGCAGGAAGGAGAAGAAGAACTCACACCAGATCGGGGTGGCAAGAGGCGGCAGAACCCTTCTCGGGCGAGCAAACACCAACGACAGTGGCGTCTCACTGTCGTGCGCAGGCGGAATAGGGCGGCAGCGGCGTCTCAGTGTCGCGCGCAGGCGGAATAGGGCGGCAACGAGCAGCGGCTGATTCGCAGAGTTCGCGGGAGGGGAGTGTCGGGCCGAACCCTAGAAGAGGCGATTTCGTTCTCCAGGCGTCGAAATTCCTGCGACGGGTTTGGGTTCGTGACATCGTGAGTTAATATATGTGTTTCTCGTGGAAACGGTAAGATCGTTTAGGATCGTAGGATCGTACAATTCTACGATCCTAAACAGCGATCCTACCGTTTGTACGGTACGCGCGATCTAGGCTCGCCCGAAGATCGTATCCCCCGTAAAAATCGTAAGATCGTACTATCTTACGTGCAAGATCACGATTTTGACAACATTGGTTGTCTGTGATGGTCATCAAAAAAACTAAAATAATGTAAAAATGATATGGAAGTGGTGAGGGTTCACAAGAGGTGACTGAATAGGTTTTTTGACGATCGTCAGAGGTGGAAATGAGGGAAAAGAGGGTTTTTTTTGTGGATGAATGAGGGTGGTGGTGGCTCCACGGCAAGGGGAGGGAGGTGTGGCCGATCACTTGGCCTGGAGGGCAAAACTCCTTCTGCCGTTTTTTTTGTGGTTGTTGGCAATAATTCTGGAGAGGAACAATGGTGGAGGTGGGCTTAGTGAGGTGGCGACATAGGATTTTTATAAGGGAAAATCGGCGAAGGAGGATGTTTGTGAGGAGGGGTGGGAGGAAAGTTGGCCTGTTATTATGGGGTGGGGGATGGGCTGGTCAGCGATTTTGTGGTGGGTTGCTGCAATTGGAATTGAAGGATGGGAGGTCCCTTTGAGGGGGGGGGGCAGTTGTAGCTTGTGGAGGAGGAGGGGGGGTGGAGTGGCCAGCCAAAGGGGAGGATGGCTGGGGATGGCCAAGGGGAATGGGAGGGAGGGTTGGAGGAGGCAGACCCGAGCTTCGCACCCGGGTTTGGCTTCAGCACCGAGATGAACAAAAAATGGGATTCAATACTCCATTCTTCAATGCCTAAAATGAGAGCCCTGACCCTCTATTTATAGTTTTCTAAAGACCAATGAACGACTATGATTGTTCGAACACTATAGCTCAAATAAAACATAAAATTACAATTTGAAAAAAAATGACAAGAAACAAAAATATAAAGGTTTTCGAGCTGCTCGAAATGAGTGGTCTCGATCGTCATTGCGTTCGTGGTCGTCGTGTGTAGACCCGAATGGGTCGGGCAGGCTGCTCCCCCATCAACTCGCCCCATCTCAGAATCATTCATCTTCGTAGAATGAAGATGATCATAATGTCGTCGTAGGGCGGGGGCATATCACGACCCGCATTTTCCCAACGATTAAATCGTATCAGAGCAAGAGAAAATACGTGTCGTGATGCCACGTCGTATAGGGGATAACTGCACACGTTCAGACAAGACTCCAGACTTTAGATTTTAAGGAAAATTAATAGTTTAATATGAAAGAAAACCAGTTATATTTAATGGTCGTATCCCTCTGCACAGTGGATCAGCTAGTCCACAATTAAATATATATTTATACGCAGCGGAAAATATTTTGGTTAAGTTGCTTTGACGTCCTAAATGAGCATAAGTTTCCCCGAGGGACGACTCATGGTATGCACGACTCTAAGGTTAATATAGTATCAAATAGCCTTTACGTTATTTGGGAAAGTAGTGCTTTAGTTTTATAAACATGACATGCATGAGGTACATATAGTAATGCTTTTAGGGTTTAAAGTACCTAACATGCAACCTAGCATAAATCATTTCCAGAAAGCAAGTGAACAACCTCCAAATAGGCAAAAATAGCAGTTTCAGTTCATACCCAGCATCACAAGTAAGCCACCAGTGAGCGTCAACAACCTGACACGAACCCACTGGCGAGCATGCAGAAAGAAGGAAACTACCTCACAAGGATGAGGAACAGAAATCTCAGCTACCCAGGAGGCCACAAGCAAGCTCCACAAGAAAACTAGTCGCTCAACCGGCTACTGCTATGAACCTGAGGCATTCAAAGAAGGAACACCTCAGCAAGAATACAATCAAAAGAAGTTGAGCATTAGACTCATGAATAAATAAAGAAGGGTTTACCAATCCGGCAACAAAATGCTATCAGTAAAAGAAAAGGCATGACAGTAAGAAAAGAACACTGTCTAAAGAGCAATAAAAAATAATAATAAAAAAACGCCAAGTGTGAGTACAATAGCAACATGCTCTGCAAAAGAAAAGAACCTGCAGCAGCAACAAGACATATTTATACCAACAGTGATAGCCATAAGAAAGGAAAGGAACTAACACTCCTAATCTTTTTGAATTGTTGACCGTGGTGAAAACCTTGGTTCGGAGTGGGCGGCATAGCCCTCACCAACAACCAGACCCAAAAACACTCCAGGGTGAAAACAACCGGTGGCAGCTACAGGGTCCACACACCCAACCATACCAGCCCAACACGGCCTAGGTGGTGGTGGTCACAGCTCAAGACACGCAATTCACCCCTTACAAAGCCCACAAAACCACACCACCTGTCATAATCCACGAGTCGGCATCCAAGCAAAACTAGCCGAACACCCAACACCCTCCTAGGGAAAAGCCACACTAACAATCCTAAGGAAACACACCAACCCAAGGCAAAAGCGTCGAGTGCACTTGACGCGGCGTTGAGTGAGCTCTACTCACTCAACGCCAAACCTGACGCGGCGTTGAGTGAGCTTCACTCACTCAGCGCCAAACACTAGCCAGGGACGGCGTCGAGTCTACTCCACTCACTCAGTGCCAAATGACTTCGCCGCAAAACCTAACTTCGGCGTTGAGTGAGTTCACCACACTCAACGCCAAAAAGCCTAACAGTCAAGGCGTTGAGTGAGGTCCACTCACTCAACGCTTTTGACTTGGAAAATAAAAATAAAAATAATAACGCCGGACTAGGCGGCGTTGAGTGAGCTCAACTCACTCAACGCCCAACGCAAACGGCGTTGAGTGAGTTCAACTCACTCAACGCCAAAAGACAGACGGCGTTGAGTGAGTTCAACTCACTCAATGCCAAGGGACTTAGAAAAAATTCCTAAGGCAGACGACGTTGAGTGAGCTCAACTCACTCAACGCCAAAAGACTTAGAAAAAGTCTCTGGCAAGATGGCGTTGAGTGAGCTCAACTCACTCAACGCCAAACACAGACGGGTTGAGTGAGCTCAACCCACTCAACGCCAAAAAGGCTGACGGCATTGAGTGAGCTCAACTCACTCAACGCCAAAAGACTTAGAAATTTCCAAGGCCGACGGCGTTGAGTGAGCTCAACTCACTCAACGCCAAAAGGCAGACGGCGTTGAGTGAGCTCACCTCACTCAACGCTGTCAACGCTTCTGGACTTAGTCTCCAGACCAAAAAGCTAGGCGTTGAGTGTGTCCACCACACTCAACGCTCGTATACTTAGCCTAAATTTCACTCAACGCCTGCTAACCAGTGAGCTGGAAAGTTAATTCCAACCACTTCCTCTCTCCTACTGCCCAGACACAAGTTGGACTAACTTAGCAACCTAAAAATGCTGCTTCCAGCCTCTACCTGGACCCAAAATAGTGAAAAGAAAGAGAAAAGAAAGAAGAAAAAAAACAATTTAAAACTGGACAGCTTAAGTAAAACCTAGTTGGAATGAAACTGCAGTACCCTAGCTTCTAGGAAGAGAAGAATTAGCTACTACAACAAGAATAATAAGAGTAAGATTAAGTTTGGTAAGGGCAAAGGGCACCACCTTCCTCTACCTCCAAGAAAACAGCAGCTATCTCCAAAGCTTGGCACCGGCGGCAAGATCGCCACCTAGAAGACCAAATTGAAGCTTTGAGGAAGAAGAGAAAAAACCCGAAAAACCCTAGCTCTTAAAGACAACCCTAGAACAAAAGAGACTTACCTAGGAAGGAAGATCTAGGTGAGAGCAGTCTAGATCCGCCCTTAACGAGAAAAACAGGCTCTAAATCGCTAGAAATCGCGGCCGGAGCCCCTGGTTCTTCCGTTGCTCTATTCCTTCCGCAGGAAGCTAGCCGCCAGCTTGGGGAAGATGAAACCCGATAGCACTAAAGAAATGTTATATAAACTCACACTCCACTCAGCTAGCTATCTAATATGCATATATATATATTAATAAATTCAGCCACTATAATTCAGCCACACAAATATAGATATATATATATATATATCCAGCTAGCCTGAACACTAAGCTCGGCCACTTTCAAATACAACAGCAGTCACCAATGCCTCTTATTATGATAGCCTATATGTTAATAGCTTAATGTACTCAACCATCCAGCAAACAAATAATTAACTGGATATATTCTAATATCAGTTAATTAAAATAAAACGTCAAAACGACGCGAAAACAAACGACCTCGAATTCGACACGAAACTCACACCGTAGTTTAAACACCATTGCTACGAAACAACTGCACGT